>JAMQMW010001007.1:0-13200 GCA_024115155.1 Thelonectria blattea
CTACCTGTTCCGCTTGAATCTTGCTTGAGTATGTGATTCAAGCCACTGAGATCACCATTTCGTCGTTTCGACAGACGAGGCCTTTTGGGATAGGTCAACGCCGTCGCCTTCTCTCCCGACAGCCGGCTGATCGTGTCGGGTTCTTACGACTGGACGGTCCGGGTAGGTATGGGATGCGGCCACGGGCGCTGAGCGACATGCGCTGCAACGCCATTCGGGCTCGGTCAGCGCCGTCGCCTTCTCTCCCGACAGCCGGCTGATCGTGTCGGGCTCTTACGACTGGACGGCTGGCTGCCAGTCGCACAGAGGATATCGCCTACTGCTTGCCGGGAATATTCGACATCAACATCCCTCTCCTCTATGGCGAAGGCGAGAAGGCTTTCCGCAGACTAGGGGGAGTGTGAGAAATACGTGGTTTACGTATAGCAAGCGGGAGAACGTGTCGCGTTAGCTTCTGTCTAAACAAGTGGAGATGGTGAGCGAAAAGGGGCAAGTATTATTAGGCCGTTGGCTAGGGGATGTCCGGGGGCCACGCGGGGATGGCCGAGGGTTGCCGAGGCCTCTGCAGGGCTCAGCCTGTTACAGAGCTGATTGACGGTCAATCAACTTGTGCTGTGCCTTTTGGCGCAACGGTCTGTCGTATTAGTTCCCTGCGTTAGCGACCAATGGGTCGCTCGAACCGTTACGGAGGGCATACGAATTTTGGGAGAAAAACTCGACACGAGGTACCCCGATACGATCTAGAGTATTGCGGGACTAGCCGTAATATACTATACACAGAGGAAGCAGAAAGCGGCGGAGAAGATCAAGGTGGAAGTGCTAGCGCTACGGTACGAGGTTCTCGGCGAGAGATACCCGACACGATCTAGAGTATGGCAGAGCTAGCTACGACATACGCCGAGCAACTATCTTTATGCTATTTAAGATGTCAGATATACTTAGCTCTCCGACGATATGGAATTTAGTTTGTGCTATCCCTCCTAGACAATATCTAATTAGAAGCTCTATTTGTGACATAGGATAAATAGAGAACAAGCTATATTCTAGATCGTTAGAATGATATAGAAGGGAATGTATTATGCGAGTATGATTGCTTTAGGGGAATACCTTAGTTTACGTGCTCTATAACTTGCCCGTATCTAAGTCCTATGTAACTAAAAACTAAAGCCCTCGTCGGTCCCTCTAAGATGGACACGATTCACGGGAGAAGCGGTGACTTCTAGTCGTTATACTTACATCATAGTGGGTGGGTAAGCAGAGCAAGGTCAGGCAGATCTGCTTATACGGACATCAATACGGCAACGCCGGCCTCGCTCTTACTCCCGAGAGATTCACTTTTCAGTGGGCCTTCGTGTTTAGTCGAGCACTGTTCTGTGCAGAAATAGGGGTGTCTGTGTAGTGATAGGGGCTGTCCAACGTCTTTGTACGTCATGATAGGGGGTTCGAATGGATTGACAAGACCTTGGCGGCCCCGCTTTTAGGCTCGCCGTAAGCCGCTGCAATTGCACCTCTACATTTGACACAACGGTATCGTGATCCCTCTCTTCTATGGCTAGGAAAAAGCCAACATGACGGCGCACAAAGAAAAAATATAAAATATGCTTGTACTTTCCATTGGCGCGTCGTGTTTTTCTTAAGTGCCATCCTATCTAAGGGATACTGCTTAAACCAACCTATATCTAAGATGCCCAACATGGCTCTTGCCATCCTCGTCTTACTCTTACTCCCCTTGTGGGCTAGCGCTGCCTTCATCCTCTTTGCGCAGTACCTCGACAACACGCGAGTGGTAACGTTCAAGGACTACACCAAAACCAAAGTCACGGACGGCAAGTCTTTCGAGGAGATGAGAGAGCACATCTTCGCAATGTACGGCGGCGTCAAGAACCCCAAAGCGGTCAGGTCGTTCTTCAAGGACGGCGAGTACCGCGACTGCTTGCCGTACCTACAGCAGCCGACGATCCACGTGCTGAACCTGACAGCGGCGGACCTTGAGGTGCCGCCCGAGACACCCGACCCGGCGCTGCCCAAGCCAGACAAGGACGTGCCCCAGGACGCGTCCGAGTCGCTGCTCCCGCCGGTCGGTGCAACGGACCAGTACAACAACATTATGAAGTGTGCCAAAGGCACAGTGCCGATCCGCCGGCTGTCCCTAGAGCGCATGACGGGGTTTGGCAACCTCACCGATTTCTTTGCCAAGCCGGGCGCCGTCCCCTCCAGCAACGGCACCTCCCCCCAGCTGCGGCGGCGCGACGGCACCGGCGGCAGCAAGTCCATCCACGAGCTGGTGATGGAGCAGAGCACGGGCGGAAGCGGATCCTCGGGGCGGCGGCGAGCATCAACATCTGGACGCCAGGCAATGCAGACTTCTCCGTCTCGCAGTACTGGGTGCAGACCGTAGAACCTCTCCAGTCGATCGAGGTCGGATGGCAAAAGTACCCGTACCGGCTGCACGGCGCCTGGTCTTCCCGGTTCTTCATATACCACACGACCAAGGACTACAAGCCCAGTACGGGCTGCTACGGTACCGACTGTGCCGGCTTCGTGCAAGAGGGCGACTTTGAGGACGGCGACGGCTGGGGCCACTACAGCCGGCCGGGGCCCAAAAACCAGTGGGAGTTCACACCGGCGGTGAAGCTTGAGGGCACGCGGTGGAATGTATATCTCGTGCGGCCCGAGCCATTTCGTCGCTGGCTGGTGGGCTGGTATCCGCGGTGGATATTCGACCAACACGGCGGCACGCTTTGGAAGGGGGCGACGAGCATCGCGTGGGGGGGTGAGGTGTCCGACTCCGACATTCATCGGAGGGACGAGTTCGGTCCGATGGGCAGCGGGCGGCTCGCCGAGGCAGGCTTCGGCTATGCGGCGTACCAGCGGCTGCTGCAGGTGCGCGACGACAAGGGCGCGTGGCGCCCCGCTGACCTCACCCGCTCAGTAAGCGAGGACAACCAAGGCTGCTACAGCGGAGGGATGGTGCTCGCATCGGCGGGTAGCACCTGGGGCGCCCAGCAGTGGTTTGGCGGGCCCGGCGGCGACATGTGCGACAGGATCGGCAACTTGTGCTCGCTCATGCAATGCCCGCCCGACTGCAGGATCCGCGGAGATAATCCCTGCCAGCTGTGTAGCTCGTTCTACTGGCCCTATTGCTGCGACTATATTGGCTACAACCAACAATGCGCCTTCCACCAAGAGCGCTGCGAGAGACACGCCTGCTGAGCAAGCCCTGAACAACAACCTCCAAACCCAACGCCCTTTTCATTCAGTGGCCAATTGAAGTCAAGAAAATGGACGACAGCGAGTCGAAAGAGCTGCTCTACATACGGCATCTCCCTGAGTGGATTATACATGCACCGGCGCTCTCAGAAGACTGGAGTGTGCATCTGCAGACACTAAGCTTTCCGTAGTTCTTGTAGCCGCTCATCTCGGCGAAGCGCCAGCCTTGTATAGAAGTCGTCGATGTTTCTGGCGTAGCTCTATATTATACTTCTATCATCTTAATGAAGCTTATAAGGGCGGTATGGTGTAAGGGCTTGCTGTCAGGGTGATGCACTAGGATCTTGAGGGTAGGTATCCGTATATTGTAAAGCGTTCACTTGCCGAGTACTCCCTGAGTCCTCGGCGTGTGCTATCTGTACTACGTGGTCCTAGCCCTAAGACCCACTCTTGGTCAGGTCTCCACACTGAGGTCCTGGGGGTCCGACTCTTACATATGGATCGTAGGCATTGACCGGTCTGTAGTATAGTAGTCCTATGCGTGCCCAGACGCTCAGTCTACCATGATCCACACTGATATATAGCCTCTATAGCCGGGCTCCATCGGGTGGAAGTCTAGGGCGATTCGCTCCCCTGGCGCTACTCTTACGTTGGCTTCTCGAGGAGCTCGGCGGATTACTCGGCGAGCCTTCGCTATGCCGCAGGTATCACAGTCAACTGTTGTGATCCTTTGAGGTCCTTGGGGCATGTCTAGCTTCAGTTGTATGCCCCGAGCGGCGTTCGTAAGATGCCTGAAGATATCCGGGCCTGGATGGCCGAGTCGCTGATGCCATATATATGAGTCCCCTTTGAGGGGCCTCCGCTGGGTCCATGATATGTATTTCTGGGTGCAGTGTTGAGCTGGCGAAACGTCGGCGAGTAGTGCCCGAGGGGCCAGTAACTCCTCCTCGTCTGTATATATATATTTGAGGACCTATTGCCCGTGGATCTCTTCGATCTCTCCTCCTCCAAGAAGGTGTTGGCCTTCCAAAGCGCAGGGCTGGAAATCGATCGACTAATCGATTTCGATTTCGATCGATCGATCCAACCTGTCGATAGATATCATGTCGATCGAGTAGGATCTCTAATCGATCGATATCGTATCGACCAACCCTCCAATCGATCGATTAGATCGTCGATCGCCATGTACATCGAACGTGTCCCGGGTAGGTTGCGTACGAGCTGCCATACGCGACGAATCTGTCGCCCGACGCGTCTACCCTGACAAGCTACCAGGGGCGCCAGCACGCGACTCGACGCGTGACGGCAGAATATCACCCACCGAAAATGAGCTGTTTTTCGTCTCGTGCGGTTTGAAACTCTGCCAATACCTGGTTCAATGGACTCTAGACGAGTCGCAACCAGGAACCTATCTCGGGTCTTGTCCGAGTAGAATATATACAGATTAGACCTTATCAAATTCGCAGCCTTCGATTTGGCCTCCTTTACACTATTTGCGGACAGTTCCATCTCTATGGACTCGTTTGATGAGGACATGGAGACTGCCTCTTCCACGCAGCCACCCTCTGAACCGTCAACCAGTTCAGCCTCAACGAAATATGCACCCGTCAGATTTCCAGATTATGAGGCTTGGACGACGGATAAATTCAGGCGGTTCCCCGGATTTACAATAGGCCACGACCCTTCTCGAGAACGGACATGGTGGTGGCAGTTTGGATTCAGAATGAAAGACAACCGGTCACGGCCCCACAAGATCGTATGGATCTGCGAGAGATGTTTCCTCCGGAACAAGCCAAAGACTACAAATTATGTCTTCATCGCTTCAACTGGCGGAGGCATTATCCGACGCCTGAGAAAGGAGCACAAGGCCGTGGTTTGTGCCAACCCTCCGTGTGCCATGTCCACGTCGTTCGAGAATGCCTGCTAACTTATCAGCCACCTTCTCAACATTCACGCCCCGTTGCCGGAAGTGGAGGTACAGAACGGAATATGCTTGATATGCTTGGTGCCGATCCAACGAACCCTCGAGATCAAACCCTTCTCGGCAATCTGCATACACTATTCGACCCGAAGATGAATCAAATACTCCTGCTCGACTGGCTTACATATCATAACCTCCCCTTCAATCCAGTAAACTCTGAGCGCTTCAGACGACTGCTTCTCTACAACAACCCGTCTCTTCAGGAAGGGCAGATACCGAGCGACAAGACGCTCGTGAATCTGCTAACAACCGAGTACAATCGCGCTCTTGGCCCGCTTCGCGGGCTGCTTCAAAGAGCGAGAAGTATGATTCATTTTACCTTTGATGGTTGGACTTCCCGACAAAACACATCATTCCTTGGTATCAATGCCCAATTTATCGACCGAGATTGGAAATAATGGAAATTACTTTTGGCTTTGCCAGCCCTCAGGAAGCGTCATACTGGAGCAGCGCTTGCAGATGAAGTCGCAGACACAATCTGTGCGTTTGGCATGCAAGGCAGGTAGGTCTCTCGATCAGCACTTCTTACATGGGTCAGCAAACAGACATGGTTAACCACTATTCGGCTTCAGAATTGGGTACTGCACACTTGACAACGCTACGAATAATGATACGGCTATGGAAGCACTTGCCGCAGAGTTCGATTTCGACAGCGATGAGCGTCGCATTCGCTGCGCCCCTCATTTTCTGAACCTCACCACCAAGGCTCTGATGTACGGCAGCAAAAGGGACAATTTCAACGAGCCGCTTGCCCACTGGGGGGACAAGGACTTTATGACCGAAGAAGACGAGCAGCGCCAATTGTCCGACGCAATTAATGACTTGGCGACGGACGACGACTTTGGTATGGCGAGCATGGACGAAAGCTTCGAGCTCGAGACAGTCCCAGCAGAGAGTCAAGACCAGTATCCACTCCCCGAGATCATCAACGCCGAGGAAGTGGACAAGTACCGCAAGTTTGGGCCGTTTGGCAAGCTACACAATATTGGCATCGGTCTTCGAACGAGCAGTCAACTTCTCGAGGACTTTTACGAAGCTCAACGGCAAACCACTCCTAATGAACGTGTTCTTACTTGGGTTCAAAACGTCTGTACTCGCTGGCAATCCGACGAGGCAATGGCCTCGCGCGCTCTGCTGAAACGCACAGCCTTGAACAGGATGCTTGCCATCATCGAGGAACGATGGCTGAGCCAAGGCGGCAGGGAACAGGACAAACCTGCAATACTGAAAGAGAAACTTTCCCTTGAGGAATGGAAGGTTGTTGCTGCGGTTCAGAAGATCCTTCAACCATTCAAGGTCACCTCAAGGCAATTGCAGGGCGAGGGCATTGCTGGTAAACGCTCAACTTCAGGAGGGTTCGACGAGTACTTCCCAGTGGTGGAGATGCTCCTTGACCACCTCGAGCTGGCCGTTCAAGGAGTGATAATCGAAGAGAATGACGACCAGATCATGGAAGAGGTTCAATTGTTCAATGATATGGACGCAAAGACCTGGAGGCTGTTGAAGGTCTACATCAAACTCGGATGGACGAAGCTGAACGACTACTATGGCAAGCTGACCTCTACTGCCTATGTGGCGGCAGTTGTATTCATCCCCTGCAAGAAATGGCGAGCCCTGGAACGGCTTTGGAACCAACTCCCGTCTCGTCAGACCTCGGAATGGAAGAGAACGTATACGAGAAGCTTGACGACCATCTGGGAAGAAAAGTACAAGAACAAGGCTCATGAGGCAGATTCTAATGCTGTTCCAGCAGCGGGGACCAGTAGCGCCTTGGACTATATTGAACGTCGACTGGCTTTTAGTCGGTCATTGACTACCGGTAATCTTGACTCTCAAGGGCGACAAAGCACACGACAACAACAGTCAGCGGCGATGTCACCACAGGACGAGTATGATCAGTATCTGTCAGAGCCACCGGTTGACAACATCGCATATAAAGCTGACCCAATTGGTTGGTGGAGGGACGTTGGCGTTGTGCGTTTCCTCGGTTGTCGTATATGGCTGTGGACTTTCTTACTATCGCATCGTCTTCTGCAGAAACGGAGAGAGACTTCAGCAGTTGCGGGAGGATGGTAACACCGCTTACGTCCCGCCTACGACGGCATATTGTCGCTATGGCTCAGTGCCTTCGTTCGTGGAGCAAAGCCGGTATTTATCAGCCGACTCTTCTTCCTCTTAGTCTCCTTGAGGGGGATAATTGGAGGCAAGTTCTTCAATTGGTGGGCAGGATAATCGTAGATAGGGACAATGAAGAACGAAGACCAGCATTGATCGATTCGATTTAATTAGTGATCGATCGATATCGATCGATTGAAGGTGACGATCAATATAAATCGATCGACAGAAGGCGCCTATCAACGAAAATCGATCGATCAGGGCTGGGAATCGATCTATACGATCGATTTCCAACCATGGGCTCTGGACCCCGGAACACCTTGTCTTCTGCCCAAGGGCTAGGCAACGCCAAGCCCGCACGGTGTGGCATTGATTTACAAGTGTCGTACTGCAGGGTGCACTAAAGAATTTCGGTCTATTAACGAACTTCTTAACCATGGTCGGCGTTATGAGGTAAGCCGTCAGCCGTCAGCAGAGTTCATCATAAATAACATATTACCGCCACAGTCTGAGATTGCATCCGCAGTCTCGAAATTACTAAGTCTCCTCCGGCACCAGGGACTAAACGATGATCTTGAATTCCAGAGTGACGCCGATCTGAGTGATATTCAGAAGAAGCAGGATAGCAGAGCATCTAGAAAGCGAAGGCGAGTAAACTCATCAGAGGATCAGGTTTGGCAGTGTCCTACGTGCCGTTCGAAACCAAAGAAATTTAAGACACACTATGATCTCGTTCGCCATTATTGTCAACGTGAGCTTCCCTCGTATACTGTTTCACAATAGTCACAAACTAATTCTCCAGACTATGGCTTTCATGGTCCATGCGAAGCTTGTAATGAATCGATCGATGGCGGCCGATGTTTTTGGGACCACAAATGTGGCCGAGTGCTCAATAAAAAACAACAAAAAAAGTATGTTGAACAGCGCAAGGCCTTTCGCGAAGACGTTGCGATGGCGATTACAAAAGCCAAGGAACCCAAGTGCACGAACCTCGATCAAATGAACGAGATCCTTGGGCACCTAGAAGGAACAGATGATATCCAAATTCCACCAACAATCGACGATATTACGGACCAGGGCACTCCACCAGATTACGAACCCGAGAGTGATGAAAGAATCGATCATGTCCAAGACCTATCAATTGTTGACTCGAACCTACAACAATCAATATCTATCCGTCAAGCCGAAAATCCAACAGATACCCTCGCAACTCCCCAAGGACTCTTTAACCAAAGGGCCTCACAAAATCACGGCATCGAGATCCAAAATGCACCAAACATCAACTTGATCATGCAACAATCAGTCTATGACCGCCACGTTCAATATGAACCGAATGCCCGGTCAAACACATCCTTGGAATTCTATGACCGAAGCTCTTCCCAACATTGTGAAGTCCAGGATGGCGAAGGAACGGGCCACGTCCCAAATCCACCGAATGTCAACCCGATGCTACTATCGGTCTTTGATCGACAGACCAAATATCCGTATGCGCATACGAATCCACCGACAAATACCCAGTGGGATGTTGCAAGTCTTCCTCCTAGTGGGTCAGGGTAGTAAAAGGCTCGGGTCTACTGGGATCGATGCTTCCTCGGTAGGACATGTGTGTGTGTGAAGCCCGTCTTCATCTGGATAACTAGTTGCGGATGTAGCAAAACACTAAGATGTGTCAGGAATGAATGCAAGAGCTAGAACACAATTCTTACACGCCGCCGTGTTCCAGACTAAACGGAATATCAATGAGAGTCTTAATCTTCTCCCTCCTTCTCTGTATCTGGCTATATGGTATTTGCACCACGCCATCCGATGTAGCGACACCTTTCCACCTCTCTCCTTGTGAGTACTGAATGAACTCGAACATTGCCCCGTCGCTGCATATATAGAGCAGTATATTGTCGGCATCATCGTTTAATGTGGAGGCGAAAAATCTTCCCGGCTCGCTCTCAAGCCTCTGGATTAGTAATGGGGGCGATTCGAGATCACATATTGACTCGAGGATCCTATATGTTTGCTAGAAGTGTCAGGTTTGAAGTACACATCCGACCTGGGGACCTACTTTGTCTTTCGAAAGGATTGCTTTGTACTCGGAGAGATGGTTGCTAAGTGCCTCATTGTCCAACTTTGACAGGAGTTTTGCGATCTCGCTGTCTCCGACGAAGTAGACCCCGAATTCCTCAAATGTAGCAGTGCATATATTCGTTGGGATATGGGACCTACCAAAGGGGTCAGGTATGGATAGAGCCATGGCTGGTGGTTGCTCGCGGATGGAAACCAAAGATGCTTGCTGCTTCGAGAGCCGAGAAGTCAGTGGCGGGGTTTTTGCCCCTCGTTTCAGGCACCAGAATTACGTCATCCGGCTAAACGCAGCTATAAATCACCCGATGGGCCGGACGTGCCTAACCGCGAAATCAGATCTCATACCCAACTAACTTCGCTTTCACAACATATTTCAACTAACGAAGAGGACGATTGAGTCCGGTACGTCATATAAAGAAAAAAAAATCGATACCCGGCTAACTGTCATAGATCTCGAATATCTACAATGTCGGATGGAGCCTGCCCTCAATGCGAGGATGGCATTACAAAAGATAACACGATTTGCACGAAGTGTGGGAAAAAGAAGGACTCGTAAGAAGGTTGCCCGCAATATGGGAAATATGGGCTGGTTTGGGGGATCATATCTGAATTGAATCAGCGTCATGCTGCAAGGTTGGCCAAGAACGTGGTCCTTTTGTGCATGGTTTTGCAGAGGGTCTCAACGAGCATATTGGAATATACTATATTGGGATCACGTTTTTCTCTAGCGGTCGTGTATCTAGCAACATTAACAGTCAGAAATCTGTTTCTAATCATTGCTAGTCAGCATCAAGCCTACTCACACCCTTGGGATACTGAGTCGGGATTTCTCCAGCTTCCCAGGTGACAGTGTTTCTGGCGATTCTGGCGATTTTGGCGATCTGGCGGTCCTGGCGGTCCTGGCGGTCCTGGTGACTTTGGTGATTTTGGTGATTTTGGCGATCTGGCGATCCTGGCGATTTTGGCGTTCCTGGCGTTCCCCGCTTTCTCCAGTACCTCAAAGCCTTTCCTGTTCCTTATCGCCAGTTTGGTGAGTGCGCAAATAACCCAGTCAGCCTAGGCTCGGGTGTTGTCAAGTGTACGTGCTTCATGAGTGTGTTGTCATTTATGGTCACTAGCGATCGCCCTCATTCCACATGCTCAACCACCTACCTACTATACTCGGCGTTAGGTTAGAAACAAGATCGATCAAAACCAGCTCTTTCACGACAACCGCTCTCTAAAGACTGCTAGTTGTCAGCGTTGCGAGTGTTGTTGGTTGTCCATCAACAACCCCATATTGAGTGTTACATTGCATAATCAACATGGCGTTTCACCGCTCAAGAAGGGCCATATACTTCTCAACGACTGTGAGAGGCAAAACGAAATTATGGTTAACGCTATCGTAATTCCCAAATTCCAGGCTTCAATAGTTTGTGAACACTCGTATTGTAATTCCACTCAATAACTACTTCGATGCATCTCCCTTCTTCTTGTCAAACTTTTTCTCCATCACTTCAGTTGTATTATACTGGGTGTTTTGATCGTTTGGGGAAGGAGTTGGGGTTTGGTCGCGCGGCTGACCACCGGTTGGCTTTGGCTCGTCAGGCATAACTAAAGAAAAGAAGTCGGACTTGGTAAAGGTTCAGATTGCAATTATTACCTTCTTGGTGGTGTTGGTTTCTTGATTGTTAATGAGGATAAAGAAGAGGGGGATTCAGTGAACACAGGAGTTGCTCCATTGTATACTCCTACTGGCTTGCAACATTGAGAAGTAGTACGTGTGGATGGACTGTGTTGTTGGTTGGCTGTGCCGGATACCACAAGCAACCATGGCGGTGATGAGGCTGCAGCTGTATTGCCAACTCACCCCCCAGTTCTTTCGCCCTGTTAAGAGGTTGGACTAGCACAAAAGTAGATCTTCGAGTTGTTGTCTCGCAACCAGGCGGAGGGTGTGGGACGAGCCCAGTGATGGAGTAGGCCCAGGTTCATGCGACCACTTTTCCGGCCAGCATAGCCTAGCTCACGGACAGGGCATCCGGCGGAGTCCATCATGAACCTACCTAGCGACCATGTCTGGTGGAAGTGTGGGTGGACCCTGACTGACCAACAATGGCTCATGGTCAGACCTAGAGCTGTTATGTACCTTCCAGGAGATACAAGGATGATGGAGAGGGGCCGGCATGCATCGACCTATGACACCCTCCAATGGTGAGAGAAGCAAGGTTCTGCTGGTCTTAGATGGCGGCCTGTTAAACAGCATACCATCGGTGAATGGCGAAGAACCAACGACAAGAGAGAGCTTGGCGTGACACGGAGTATAGCTAGCCTTACCATTATGAAGGCTAGGGCTAATGCAGACCTACAGAATCGACCTCAATGAAACCAATTCTTACTGCAAGAGGCGGCCAAGTGTGAGATGTCGACCAACAACCTCCCCAGGATAGTGGTCCGTTGGTTGAGTATGGTCACCAATACATGGCCGACTCTGACCGTAGATCATCACAGCCCATTGATCAATGGCTAATGCATGAGCTGTCGATAGCGTGCGGTAGGGGTTGGGGATATGGAATCTATGTCCCAATTGGACAGCTGCATGCGAAAGTGCATATCACATTTGGCCAACACCGCCCTGTAGTCCTGATGACTTGCCGTAGGGACGCCTCCGATTATTTGCATAAACGAACTGAAATTCCAGGCTGAGCAAACAGGCCGCGTCTGTGGTTAAGGATGGAGGACATTGAGTGTCGTAAAAGAAGGCTTCCTGGCATGCTATTTGGCAGGATATGTCCTGTCAACATCGTTGGCTAGTGGAAAACCAACCCACTTTCTGTCAACACCGGCGTGGGCCATGTTGATAGAGACAGCTCACAAGGCTTGATGCATGCAGGTCACTGTATTGATCCTAGCCTACTCGGCCGTCCTTGGCCCAGCCGCCTCATTATCATGTTAGAGGGCGGAGCGTTACATAGCTTAAATAATGAGAACTCTTAGGTTGCGTCAATGGCTTCTGAATGGCCAGTGGCTCGCTCGTCAGGCCTACCCCTGGACGGAATCAGGGTGGCCGGTGCAGTTACTGCAGGTTAACGCAGTAAGGAATGAGGTCGCGGCCAACCTGCATGTAACCAGGCTTAGATCTTCTCCGAGTCGACGAAGGGTGGACGCCGGACCTGACGTGGTCATGGTGAACAAGTGGTCAATGACATGACCATTGGCGGAAAGACGGGATCCGGGGAGCTCGCGGCCCCTATCGACGGCCTCGCTCAGCTTCCCGGCTATGCCTGCCTCCTCTGCCCGGACCCCGCAGCTGCCTTCCTCACCCAGTCGCGCAAGCTCCTCAGTCAGCACATCGCCGGCCGCCACGGCCTCCGCCCGGCTCGGCAGGCCGAGGGCACGAGCCTAGTACGTCTTGCGGCACAGCCGCAAGGATATTGTAACGGTCTGGATCAATTCCCAACGGATATCGCAGAAGTCGTTCTGTGGTATTGTTGGCAGAGAGGTCAGGGCGTTATGTTGAGCGTTTAGAAGGGAAGTAACAAATGGGTGTTACGTCGCTTAATAGTTAATTACTGAGAGTATTAGAGGTAATTGAGGTAAAGTAGTGTTATTAAAAGCTGAAGTAGCTTGGTTGCTCGTTCCTATAGTAATGACTGTAACTTATATACTGGTGTGGTTATGTGGTTTACGGTGGTGAACCAGGTGAACTATAGTGAACTATCTGGCTGGTTTACTCGGGTTCATAAGGTGACCCTGAGTGAACTTCCTTTGATAGGTCCGAAAAGGTGGGTCTGGCACGTGATGTGGAAGGGCCTCGTTACAGCCGTGATAGTTATGGGCCC
>JAMQMW010001008.1:0-13935 GCA_024115155.1 Thelonectria blattea
GCCAATAATACCACAGAACGATCACCGATCCTCTGCGCTAGACGTTGGGAATTAATCCAGACCGTTACAATAAGAACTTGACAGGATCCAGTATATTCCAAGAGCTATGGTCGTATGTGCTCAACTTGGAGCGAGATGACAATAAGAAGGATAATTGAAGGGCTCGGGGGGATAACAAAAAGGAAACAGACAAAAAGTTCAACAGAAGAGATAGAACGGAAGAGAACAATAGACTGGCAAAAAGAATCAAAAAAGAACATACAACAGCGAGGATTCCCCGGTCGTCACCGACCCGAGTACTAGTTCGCCGCTTCTCAGCTTAACGTGCGGGGAGCAGACGGGACCCAGTGCTTCCTGAGAGCTATGGTCGTATGTGCTATCCCACTGGTGGGAAAAGCAATAAGAAGGCAAATTGAAGGAATCAGGGTGATACAAAGAATGTCTGAAGATTTATTATGGCTCAGGTCCAAGGCAAACTCGACCTTAAATCATTTTGCAAGAGCGCCAAATGCTCCATCACCATAGCATCCATAGACACAATTTCGAGAATTCGGCTTCCTCGAACGGAGCATCCTTGAGATCTGGTCGCAGCGTAGCTCGTAGATTCAAAGCCTTCTCTCGACAAGCACTGGCTTCTGCTTGCACGCCTCTGTCGGCGTGGATTTCCGCGAGCTTGTACAAAGCTCGGGCTCTTTGACCCTCTCTTCAACAAATGTCTCAGATATGCCGACTACTTCGTCGAGGAGTTGTCTGAACAGCGAGTTAGAAGAGCAATTCGTGGTGACAGGGAAACGGAACACTAACGTGGCTGAGCTGACATGACCGTCCTTCAGCAGCAAGGAAGCGACATCGTACTGCGAATCACATGTCTTGAGCCGGTTTCCGAGAAGTTTTCGGCGGAAAGCCAAAGCTTTTGATGCCAATCTCAATGCATCGGTCCTTCGTCCCTGCGCGAGCCGAATGCGAGACAGCAAGACCATGTCACCTGAGAAACGGGGATTTCCAGTGTCGAGGAAGGTCTCGTCAGTGAAGTCTTTCAGTTGATGGGCATCTCGCGAGCATCTCCTCGGCCTCGTCGGGGCGGCCCATGCGAAGGAGGAGACTCGACATGTTGCTGGACGAGTTGCCGATCCTATCACCGTTGGACTTGAGCCTCAGCCGAATTGCCTCCTGGTGGGATGCAAAGGCAAGATCCAATTCACCCATTTCGGTGTATGCCAGAGCGACGTTGTTGAGGCTATAGGCAATAAAGGGGTCCTCGGGCCCAAGTCTGGTCTTGCGAATCTCCAGGGCACGCTTGAAGGGCTCCAGGGCCCTGGCTGGTTGGGCAAGATCCAAGTCGATGAGGCCGCCGAGGTCGATGGCGCTCGCATATTCCAGGCTTGTTTTGTCTTCAAACATGGAAACGGCCTGCCCGACCATCCCTCCAGCGATATTGTACATTTCTCTTTCGTAAAGGTACCTAGATAAACACGTATGAGTGCAAGGATGGTATGGTATGGGGTTCAATCTACCCTACCAACTACACCGCAGCCAAAGGTTGGCGTACGTTTGGCCGTGGCTTGGCTTCTTGGCGAGCTGCACAAGTCGGTTGACATGGGGAAGACATTTTTCACATCGCGTCCACACCGCAATCTAGTAGCCGATGGCTGTGCTGGAGTGATCTGGGAATCCCCAGCAGAGCATATGGACAACAGCGTCAAAGTATTTGACACTGTCAGCCTCGCCGAGCCTCTTCTGAACCGCCGATTGCACCAAGCGATGTATCGAAAGCGTTGCGGGGTCGCCTGCTCGATCGATGAGGGCTGCGCGGAGGAGGCTCTCGGATGCATCACCGACACTACCAAGACAACATCAGCACAGAGATTTGGGAGTGGCTCAGAAACAGGAGGAGGAGGAAGCTTACTCCATCTCGTCGGACAAGAAGGAAAACTCATCTTGGATGCCCAGGGACCCTTGCAATAGGATGTCCTCGGAGATGGCCTCCGGGTCAAAGAAGGAGAGCAAGTTCAGAAGGCTGGTGGACGTCTCGGTCGACTTTTCAAAAGAAACGTCCCACACCGTGCTCAACGTATGTTCGTAGTCACTACCAGGGGCTTTTCGCGCATCAATCTTGGCCGAGTGACGCTCGTACAGCGGCAAGAACTCCTTTAGAGACATCTTTTTCAACTTGTAGATGGCAGCGGCCGCGTCTTTCATTTCTTCACCACCTCCGAGCAGCCCGAGATGGTCGGCAATAGTACGACAGCTTTGCCCAATGGTGATGGCGCTTTCAGCCGCAATCCGCAGGACGACCTCGAACGTGTCTAGGTTGGCATGAGCATATTGGAGAGCAATCTGCGTTTTGCCGACGCCGCCCATACCAAACAAGGCCATGGATCTGAGAGACGATCCCGGGACTAGGGACTCGCTGATTGTAGTGAGGACATCTTCGCGGCCGCTGAACTTGGCGTTGGCACCAAACGGGATGTTGTTGTACCGGATTTGCTTGACACCATCCGTACTGGTCATTTTCATGAGAAAGTACCCCGGCGTGGTGGCCTGGAGTAGCGTCTTGGATGGAAGAGAGCGAATTGATCAGCTCCTCCTGGGTGACTCTCGAATGTCACTTACTTTTCGGCCATGTTTGCTCGCTCGTAGAAAACCCAAAAGGTTTGACAAAGAATGAGGCTCCAAATGACCAGCCGAGGAGGGGGAAATTGGCAGGGAGTGCAGGTGGTACGTACTTTCGATATGGCCTGATGCAGCTGAGTGTCGACCTATCACGGAAAACTACATGTTGTGTTACCCCAGATGCATTGGGGGTGTTGGCCAAGTCCGGAGAAGCCCGAGAGGTGCAGTGAGTAGGCTACCTACGTTGGGCATGAAAGAAGGCGGGGGTTTCCACGGGGCAAGTCTCTCTCGAACAAAGAAAGCATCCTGCCATTTTACCTCAAGGATCAATCCCTTCACTCAGCATCGCATCGTCAACCATGGCGGTTGAAAGAGTTCAGGTATTTCGCCTGGGCGTCAAGGACCAGTTCGAACGTCTCACGGACCGGGAAAAGCGATATGCCCATCGCATGGCTAGGTGAGTGGCCTTCCTTGGCTTCACCAGGCGCGATCAGCTTGTTAATTAATCCCCAATGTATCAATAGCTCCGCCTGGTTCGGAGCCAGAATCATCCTCCGACAGGTCTCTCCAGAGTCGGAAGCCATCTTCGACTTCATCCTCGAGCTCTATCGAAGCTGTTCTGGTGACTGGTCGTCTCTCGTGGGACGAGACGTCAGCGCCGAGCTGACGAAAGCCTCGGAGCACGCGGCCAACGACTCGCAGCGGCAGTTCCTGGCCTCCTACGCCGAGAGCTTCCGCACCGGATCCCTGGCGGCGTACCGCGAGTCTCGGCGGACGTGGGTGCGAGACAAGGGGCCGCGGGTGGAAAACACTATGGGCTTCGTCGAGCCGTATCGCGATCCGCACGGTGCGCGGGCAGAGTTTGAGGGGCTCGTGGGCATCGCCGACGACGAGGAGACGAGGCTTTTGGCGAGGTTGGTCGAGGAGTCGGCTACGTTTATCCGGAGACTGCCCTGGGCGACGGCCGAGAATGACGGCCGAGAATGCCGGCAAGGGGCCGTTCGAGAAGGATCTCTTCGAGCCAAGCCCAGCCATACCCCTTCATTGACGACTTGGCCACCACGGTTGACGAGTGCAGGGCTGAGCTTGTCGGGGCGTACCTGATGGACGACGGGGAGCTCCTTGGGTTGTTTGGCTTTACCCGGGACTCGGAGATGTCACCTTTAACTTGTACCAGCAGTTGGGCGTCGATGGCCTGCGAGGACTCGCCAACTTTAATGTTGAAAGCGGTGTAAGTGCTGTCCAAGAGCAAACATACACGAACAAACTAACTTACTTACGTATGTCAGACCTGGGGCCAAGCGCACAGCCGAGTAAGCCCCCTCTCCCCTAGTCCCCAAGCCAAAGCTAACACGTCGAAAGGCTCACTTCGCCATGCTACGATGCCTCCTCCGCGACGGCTCGGGCGTCATAACCATAGACCACGACGCGCCCACGCAGCGCCTCACGGTCCGCGTCGACGTCTGGCTTGGGCCCGAGACCGAGACCACGGGTGAGGCCATCGATACTCTGAGATATATGGGCCAGCAGATCGAGTACTTTCCCGACATTCGGTGGCTGGCTCCCAGTCCCGAGGCCACAGAGCCCAAGTGGTACCAGGGGTCTTGTAACCTGCCTTACGGGGAAGATACCTGCAGTGCCATCGTGGAATTGCTGCGCCGGGAGTGGTTCGAGCGCGTCTGGGTCCTGCAGGAGGTCATGCTCGCAAGCTCCCGCGCATCGATGCAGTGCGGCCACCACCACATCTCCTGGCCTCTCTTCGCGAGGGCCATAGTGTGTCTCTGGGACAAGAACAAGCTTCCCTCGCGGGACCTCTGGGGCCGCATCTCCCAGGTCGTCGACATGATATGGATTGATCATACCATCAATCCCATCTCGGAGTTCTTCAGCCTCTATCTTTCGAGGAAGGCTACCGATCCGAGGGACAAAGTGTACGGGCTTCTGGGCCTCTTGCCGCCAGCATTCCGTCAGAGGATCAAGCCGCAGTACGCTGCGCCCGTCGTCAAAGTGTACACAGATACCGTCGTTGCCCACATTGCCCATACCAGGCGGCTCGACATGCTTCAGATTTGCGGCCTCGGCATGCCCGGAATCGACCGCCCATCTTGGGTCCGGGACTTGGCTTCTCGGCACCCCATGACCAGAGATTTGCGATACCAGCTCGCGGCATCCAACTCGGCCTGCCATGCTTCCTTCTTGGCCCCCGACAAGCTCCAAGTTATAGGAGTCACAGTTGGTCGTCTCGGCAACATCGGATCCAAGAATCGGATGCCCAAGCTCGACTCGAATTTGACCAACGCTTCGTACGACAATATGCTGCGTGCAATCAGGGAAGCCAGGCCTTCAAAGCTGGACGAGGCCACGCCGTATCTGACAGGTGAGACTTTCAGAGAAGCGTACGCGAGAACGTTGGCGGCGAACCAGTTGCGATCTCGGATTCCGGACCTCGAGAGGCTCGATTCTCCAGAGACGTGGATACTCCAACAGTCTGCGAATGCTCTGTTTGGAGACGCTGCGGCGACCGGTCTTCGGATCCATCTTCGCTCTCCGTTACCGAGTGTGCAGCCCTTGAGTTTTTGTCCGGAAGGACGCTGGCAGAAACTGACGGGGGACACGTGGGTTTGTGCCCCGGCGATGCTCAACAAGGTACGTATACACCCATGCTCCATGGGCTTCCCAGCTATCTATCTATATGCAACTAAACTTAAAGTATTTAGGGGATTCTGTCGTTGTTCTGCTTGGGTGCCAGTCCCCAATGGTCCTGTGACCACAACCTGGCGGCTCTTTCAAGATCGTCGGCGAATGCTACATGCACGGTGTATGCGATGCGACCGCTTTGCTTGGTCCACTCCCGAAACCTTGGATCGTCCAAATACCTGCTGGTCGTTCCGGCTTGTTCGATGAGTATTGTTTCAAGAACACTGAAACGGGCCAAGTCACGAGGGAAGACCCTCGTATGGGGCCATTGCCCGCAGGGTGGGAAAGACTAGAGGTTAGGAGAACAGCAGACGATCCCGAGTTTTGTGAGAGATTTAGGAACACACAGTCTCCTGGGAAGTGCTAAACTCGGATCCCAGACTTCATCCTGAGGTCTTGAAGGCACGTGTTGGTCTGACGGAATATATCTTGGTATGAATTGTGTCAGATAACGAAGGGGAAAAAAGGTATCTGCCTGTTGTTCTCTTTCGTTAACTTTTTCCATTTTATTATCCTGCTCAACGAGTCGGAAGTAATGCATCTGGGGTAACACAACATGTAGGTAGTTTTCAAGCTCGATTAATCCATCCCCCTCTTCTCTAAAGCTTTAAGGTAAGCTCCATTTCTTTCCACACGAGCCCGGTCGTAGAATCGCGCCTGCCCCGTTACAGCTGCCGGATGAAATGAAAAGGCTTTACGGCTCCCATCACGATGCAAAAAGAGAGAGGGATCAAGCATCAAATGCAAAAAAGAAAACATACAACAGCGAGGATTCCCCGGTCGTCACCGAACCGAGTACTAGTTCGCCGCTTCTCAGCTTAACGTGCGGGGAGCAGACGGGACCCAGTGTTTTCTAAGAGCTATGGTCGTATGTACCAGACACACCACAGTTTCGATTCAAGTCCTCCGCTAGACAGATGTCCCAAGCCCCACCAACTGCAGCTCGATAACGCACCCTGATTGGCGCACCTGCACCATGACCAAATCGAGCTCTCTGGCTGTCGCAACCTCACACATGGCCTCAAGCTCCATCGTCAACCACCCATCCTCCCCCAACACCGTCACAACCCTTCCCCTCCCGACCACCGAAGCAATGCGCCCCTCACCCCGCGCCGACGCCCTCGCGGGCCTCTTCACCCTCCTCGTCCTCCCGGCCCTGGCCGCCGCCTCCTCCCTGACCATCTACCTCCCGACCAAGCCGAACCCCTTCGGCCTCTCCCCCAACACCCACGCCACGCTGAGCGCACTGGGCGAGCGCTTCTCGGCGCCGCTGTCGGCGGGTAACACGTTCGTCTTCCAAAACGTCACGCCGGGCTCGTACCTCGCCGACGTGCACTGCGCCTCCGACGCCTTCTTCCCGCTGCGCGTCGATATCGCCGACGATGAAAAGGTGCCCGTGCGTGCGTGGGAGACGTATCGCGGGAACGATTGGGGGAACAAGGGCGAGGCCGTGCCGGTCAAGGAGGGGAGCGGTGGAAGAGGGATCGAGGTTCGAGCCATGGGGCCGAAGAACTATTTCGTCGAAAGGCCCAAGTGTGAGTGTTGACGGGAGCTGTGTGAATGCCCATCGTCGGGCCGTGGCCCTCCCATACCAACCTATTCGGCGTCCAAACTAACATATTCACAGTCTCCGTTTTCACCATCCTCAAGAACCCCATGATTCTCATGGGTCTCGTCAGCATGGGTCTCTTCATCGGCATGCCGTACCTCATGGAGAATAGTACGTCCCTCAGCACATCCCCCCCCCTTCACCTAAAGCAATCCCTAACCATAACCGCAGTGGACCCCGAGTTGCGCGCCGAGTTCGAAGAGCACCAGCGAAAGAGCCCCGTCAACGCCGTCATGGGCGGAGGCCAAGCCGCCGACAGCCCCCTCGGCGGCTTCGACATGGCCGCCTACTTGGCCGGGTCGGCGAAGAAGGACGCCGGAAAGGGCCAGGCGAAGAGGTAGCGGCATGTTTTGGAAAAAGCGAATAGCGGGCTCTTTGGGTTATCGGAGCTACGAACCGTACACGCATGAACTTGGGGTTCGTCATCATAGACACGGAGGCTTGTTTCTGGGATTCAACATGAATTTAAAGTGAAAATTAATAATTGGCCCTCGCCCTGTTGACAGGTACCAAGGTCGCCTCGATGATTCTACGTTTTCAGGACAGGTTTATCGACTTTGCGTTTAACCCGTCTTAACAATCCTAACCCAGTATCAAAAGTATCCCAGCACGTAGTCCCATCGGCCGTAAACATGATCGTAATGAAAGCACCAAGCCCAACACTCCACCATCAAAAGTATGTATACCAGCGAATATTATCCTCCCCCTCTATCCCTTTGGCAGCGTTATGACTAGAAGTCACCACCAAAGTCACCACCACCGTCATCAAAGCCGGCACCATCCTCTGCGAAAACACGTCAGTAAGCCATCACACGAGAATAGGAGCTAGACTGCAACTTACGGAAACCGTCCTGGTACGCCTCATCCTCGTGGTCGTCAATGGCATCGGCAATCAGCGCACCGCCGATCAAACCGGCACCGAGGCCCAGAGCCGCGCCTCCGGCCATGCCCATGCCGCCGCCGCTCTTCTTATGCGGCTGCTGCTGCTGCTGGCCGTAGTAGCCGCCCTGGCCTCCCTGGTTGTAGCCCCCATAGCCGCCCCCGTAGCTGCCCCCGTACGGCTGCTGCTGCTGCCCGTACTGCTGGGGGTAGTATCCGCCCTGGCCGTAGCCCTGGCCCTGTTGAGGGAAGTACTGCTGCTGCTGCTGCTGCCCGTAGCCCTGATTGTTGTATCCGCCGCCGCCGTATCCGCCTCCGTGCGAGCCACCCGCGGCCATCTGCTTGCCCTTGCCCAGGAGCTTACCCAGGAAGCCGCCGCTGCTCTTCCCGCGCTCTCGGGGCGGCAGCTCGTTGGGGTAGGGGCTCTGGGCGGGGCTGGGGGAGCCGTAGCCGGGGGGGACCTGCGGGGGGTTGTTGTTGCCGGGTGTGCCGCGGGCGTTCTCCTCGGCTTGGAGCCGGGCGGCGAGGCGGGCGTCTTCGTCTTCCTGGCTGGAAGGGCCGCCGGGACCGCCGCCGCGGTTGGCGGGGTCGTCGTAGGGGTTCTTCTTCACGTCGGAGGGGGCGGGGCCGTCGCCGGGGAGGTAGCCGGGGGGAGGGCCGTCGGGGGCGGATTCGCCGGCTGGGTAGGCGGGGGCGGTGGGCTTATCCCATTGCGAGACTTTGGTGTGGACGTTGACGTAGAACCTGGGGGATGGTGTTAGCGATGGGTTGCGATGCGGTGCGAGGGAGGTTCGGGGGAGGGATGTAAAGGCTCACCATTCTTTGTACTGGTCGTTCCATCGCGCAACCCAACCGTCGGGAACCTCGGGGGCCTTGGGAGGCGGGGGACCGCCTGGAGGGAGGAAATCGTCCATGGGATGAGGGGTATGCGATTGAGCGGGAGGTAGGTAGCTGGTAGATGGGAGGATTCGAGTGGATGAAGGAGAATGCGCAGGGTCAAGGGGATGCGAAAATTAGGAAGAAGAGTTGAGTGAGAGAGGTTGTACGACAATGGTGAGAAGACGAAGTAAGGTGGCAGGTATTTAAGTGACTTTTATTATGGAGGGGGGAAGTCTCGTGGGATGGCGGTTGGCGGCCTGCGGATCGGAGCTTGGGGACCGGATGAACTCGCCACAGCAAGCGTATTTGGACAGGTAGCAAATGAATCTTAGGTCTACCAAAATTGTACTGCGGCATCGATTCAAAGTGACATGGTCAAACGTATACGCAATCCCCCGCCTCTCTCCTCTCGCTCTCTCGGGAAGGGCGCTCCGGCAGGTTGCAAGCAAGGGACCAAACATCAATCAACCGCGTGGATCCGACGTGGTGTCAGTGAGACCCTTCGAGTTAGAGTGCTTGGAGCACAGCCCCTCGCTGATGATGTTATCCCTCCCGCATGCCAAGCCTGCCTGATGAATGGCTTCAGAGGCTACCGATTCAAGGACGGGAGGGCTCGCTGGATGGACCTCGTTTGGGAATATCCAGGTCATGATGGCCTGTCACTCGGCGGCCATCTGCTCGATATATTCCGGTACGTATCCGTACGGTTCAATAACGTGCAGAAATGGATAAGCTCGCCGAGATCAAACGAACTGTCCACCTCAGACCCTCATTCTGCCCGTCCCCACCCATGCTTGCTCTCCCATCTCCCTCCTGGGCAAGCTTCCCCCAACAAAACCCCGCCAAACCAAAGCGACATCCAATGGAAGCTTCACGAATGTCGGGCAACGTGCCTCGAATTCTGTTTCGGAATCGCTCCTCGTCCCCGTCGCCGACGCACGGAAGCCGATCGATCCGATCACCGCGTTACCAAAACTCGTGTGCGCCACACCTGAACGCGAGTGCGTTGTGGCGATGCAAGCTTCAAGTTTTGCTCTGATTCCTCATCGCTAGCGGTGGCTGCCTCGCTGAACTTGCCGCGTCGTGGCGGTGCATGCTAATTGTCATTCAGCACGTCAAGGGCATCGTTCTTTAGATTTCGCAAAATTCGAGGCTGGAAGCTTCCGGAAGGAGAGGGTCATTTTCAGGGGTCCCCTCTTTCCGAGACTCACAGCCTCGTCGCATCACGTCACAGGGAGTCGCTTCTCTTGGCCAAGGTGCTCAAATGAGCTTCCTCGATTATTTGAATTGCCTCAATTAATATGTCTATAGTAGTACAAGAACTTGTCATGCCAACAAGGGTATTCGTATTCATCAAAGTGACCTCCCGCCCGCAACCTTAATCCTCGTTCAGCGCCTCAGCGTCACTATCGGACGGGGGATTCCTGTTGGTCCAAGGCTCGAAGAAGCCTGACGTCTTTGACAGGCCACCAATCGTCTCCCAGATCAACAGGAACGCAAACAGACTCATGACGATCCACATGAAATCCTCGGCATCGAGGTGGTCGTGCGTCACGGGCAGCACTACGAGGACCACGGCCACCACCAAACGCATCAGGATGCGAGGCAGCTGCGGCAGGATCAGGTCTTCCTCGCCCTCGACGCGGTACAGCATGCCGTACGCCCACAAACAAAACATGCCCACACCCAGCCCGCCGCCGAGCAGCCAGCGCTGGCCGTCCTCGAACTCTTCGACGCCCGTGCCGACGGCGCACATGTGACCGCCGATCAGGAACGACGCCGACAGCGGCAGGTGCAGCAGGAAGAAGCCGAAGGCGGTCCAGGCCGACCGGCGGATCGGGTGGGTGGCCTGGACGCTGCCGTCGCCGCTGGCGTAGATCCAGTTGAGGCTGAAGGCGATGACGAGGGTGCACACGGCCTTGGCGTAGCCCGACGTCAGGCCGATGCCCGTCTTGTTTCCGACGATGATGCTGTACACGAACTCGCCCAGGATGATGATGAAGAAGGCCGCCATGCGGTCGACCTCGTGCGCAATGTCCACGGCGGTGCTGTAGCTCAGCCGGAGCCGCTTCTTGATCCACGGGCTGAGCGTCAGCGCCCAGGTGACTTCCTGGTAGACGATGGCCACGGTGACGACGGCAATCTTTGCGCGGATGCTCACGCTCTCGAAGAAGAGCGGCACCACGATGAGCAACCCGACGAACATGAAGCCGGCCATGATGCGCGCCTGGGTGCGGTGCTGGTAGGCGGCGAAGGACGTCACCAGAAAGGCCGACATGGTGGTAAAGCGAGCAACCACGTAGGCGCCGACGGTGGTGCGCATGGCCGAAATGTCCTCGTCGGCGGCGTTTGCGTTGTTGGCGTACAGCACCAGCAGGGCCATGACCCAGAGGATGACGAGGCGCTGCAGGAGGTCGTCGGTGTAGTACGAGTTCATGATCTCGCGCAGGTCGGCCCAGATGTGCCACGCCGGCGCGAAGATGAGGAGGTACTTTACCAGGTGGGAGCCGTCTGGGTGTTCGGCCAGTTCGTCGCTAAAGTTGGCCACCATTGCGACGTCTTATAAATGTCAGTATCCAGCCAATTGATGTTCCGCTGCTATGGCTTTCACTCACACAACAAATCGAGGAACAGCTCGAAGCGCCCCGCCTGGCGCTCCTCCTCATTCTCCTTATACAGCGTGCCCTTGTAGAACCATTGCAGCGCGCGGGGCTTCTTGACCACGTAGCAGGCCGCCCTGGCGTGTTCCTGGAGCTCGTTGCAGTTCATGATGGGCGGAAGATGAGGACGGGGTGCATCGTCAAAAAGAAGGGAGGAGGGGGCGGTTGAAATAAGTGTTTCTCCCCGGTTGGGTCTAAGACTCTTTCATTGTTTTTGTTGTTTTTTTGGCTGAAGCTTACCCCGGCGCCAAAACCGCTGACTGGACAATTACTCAGGTTGGTCGGCTCTTAGTTATGCTTGACTCAACTCTACGAAATCCCACCAGAGAAGCGCCTTCGGTGACGCGGGGACTGAAGCATCTCTCGATTGCCCCCGACGCCTCTTGAACAAGCGTCGACGGGAATCATGCTTAATAATTAAGCTTGTTTTTTTCTCCTTATTGTCCGAGGGGAAGAAGTCCATGTTTTGTGATGATGATGCTGCTGCATCTGATTTGGGTTCCCACTCTCTGAAGCCGACGGCGGCCGCCGCCCCTCTCTGAGCCGTTAGGCTTGAAGATTTTGCGCTGCCAAGAGATGGGTTTGTCAGTTGGTGGTTGGTAAGGGGAGAGATAATAGGTATGAGTGTGAGGGGAGCGGTGACTGAAGTTTATTAATACGTACCAGCGTACTAAGTTGACGATACCTCCGATAACATCATTGTAGACAACCGAAATTCATCGTCAAGTCGCAAATAGCAAGCTACTCCCAATTATATGTGCCTCTCCCCATCCACACACCGACTCACAATGCCTGCATAGGAATGCCATAAAAACAATGGGGAAACATCCAATACCATCCCGCCCAGGATTTGCCCATTTCCCATCTGGGAAGTCCACCTAGCCCTCCTCTATGCCCGAATCCTCGAACCCCTCTCAACGTCGGTGTCTCAATGCGGATGGCTGACTTGTCGCCGAAGCGCCTCAGACCAAGTCACCGTACCGGACGATTACACGTGCGCCCGCGATTCTCAAGATGCGGCTTCAAAAGACTATGCGAGTTGTCGATAAACCGCTGCGAAACTTGGCTCGACAGAGGGAAGGATCGTCCAGAGAGACGTCGTGATCCTGCCGCTTCGATGCCGTCGTACCCGAGACTCGCGGACGGGGGAGCGAGCCGAGGGAGTGGATGGGCTATAAAATGAAGTGCGTTCCTGGTGATGATATCACATTGACCACCTGGATCAGCCAGCCCTTTAATTCACTCCTGGAACCACCCAGAGCCCAGCCATGAAGATTGCCAACCTGCTCGGCCTCGCGGCCCTCGCGGCCGCCAAACCAACCGTCTACTTCATCCGCCACGGCGAGAAGCCAGACGACGGCAACGGATTGAGCACCCAGGGCGAGGAGCGCGCCCAGTGCCTCCGGAGCGTCTTTGGTGCCAGCTCGAGCTACAACATCGGACACATCATGGCGCAGGCGTACAAATCCAGTGAGTCCCCCTGCCATCCCCCGAGTGTCACGTTTGATCGTATCTAACCAGGTCTCCTCCGTTTTTTACAGGCGGGAAGCGACAGCGACCGTACCTCACCGTGTTGCCCTTGGCTCAGGACCTGGGCTTGACGGTCGACGTGTCTTGCGATCGCGACGACAACGACTGCGTGGCTGACGTCGTGGAGAACTACGACGGCGACGGCAACATTCTCATTTGGTAAGGATTCAAAAATTCCCTCAACAACCATGAACGCGCTGACCAACTATCGTACCTCAGCTGGGAGCACGACGAGCTGAACAACATCGCCGAGGTGCTGGGCGCCGACGACGTGGACAACTATCCCGACGACTCCTATGACATCATCTGGACAGATCCCTATCCCTACTCGGAGATTACGTCGGAGACGTCTGAGAACTGTCCTAGTCTGGACTCTTAAGATCAGGGAGGGACTTTCGGGTATGTGGTAGTGGAATAGGGGAGAAGACGAGTTTGACATGTCGTCGATAAATTACCCCATCGCCAAGATGCCAAGGAGCGGGCGACATGAGGTGCATATGCTGGGCTTGGCGAGACGATTGCCCCAGATGGGGATCTTGATGAGATGCCAAGAGTAGAGGATAACGGTATGATAGAAATCAGCGTATAGATATCTCTAGGAAATGTAGATATTACCTTTGGTACTGAGAAAGAGATCCTGAGACAGTGAACCGTGGGACGACATTCCCAGGACTCCACTACTGGTGCATTCTTTGCTGTATACTCGACATATGTATCACTTCCCATTTAGATAAATCATGATCATTCCACACAATCGCAACCAGCCCACTGCCGACCGACTTACACGCCGCCTGAGTCACACAAGCAATTTCTCCCAACCAACACAGCATCACCAACCAATCAGCAGCACAGCCACAGCAATAAACCTGGGCAGTTTCCCCCCCTTATAAGTCGAAATGATAGGGTACACTGTCAGCGAAGTAGCTCAACTAGCCTTTGCCTCACGGCAAAACTCGAATCGTTGTTGTTTCATCTGGACAATACGAAATGCATCATTTCTTCCTATTTCGGTAGGAACCTTCGCTTTTTGGCGGATGCGCCTGTTCGAAACCGGTTTTTTTTTTTTTT
>JAMQMW010000102.1:0-27614 GCA_024115155.1 Thelonectria blattea
GGGGGGGGGGGGTTCATGAGAATAGCATACCACTGAACTTCCTGTCATTTGGATGAGTAGGCATCAAGTGCGCCTTTATGAAGGCCAATGCCGAGATGACAAGTCCAGCCAAATTCATGGCCCCAATCAAGCTGCTCCAGTTCCGAGGGATGAATGCTGGGTCCAAAACGCCCAGGTAGCCGAGGGCAGCGTACAAGACGTGAGTGACAATCCACGCGGAGAGGCCATTCATTCGGTATGAGAGGAGGTTTCCGGCGGGAGTGTACTGGCCAGTCTGTTTCTCGCCTGGCAGACACAAGTAGAGTAAGGCCTGCAGCCCAACCCAGCAAACCACGGCGAGTACTCCTTTCAGGGTGATTTGCGGGCCGTGGTTCAAGCAGACGGTCCAGAAACCCTCTTTTATGATCGCCTTTCCATATTGCAAGAATGATCCTTGGTATTGGGTAATGGTGATGAAGACGGATATCGATGTGAGTGGTGCCAAAAAACAAGGCACGGATGCGATTGTAGACGCAATCCAGGACCTTTCGAGTCCAGCACGCCCCCAGACATTCCCAGGACTTGGTGACGCAGAGGGGTTGTTTTGGGTGAATTTTGTCGCTCGGCTGGGCTTTCTTTGTCGTGTGACGGTGACTGTTGTGGTCGCGATGGACTCAATCTCTGCCTTCCGAGCCATCTTTGAGAATCGGCGCACTAAGAAGGACCGAGATTAAAGAAGTACTTTACCACAGGCACCTCAAGCCAGGATTTGAAGGTCTTCAAAACTCGCCAAGTATCTCTGACAGTCGAGGCTGCTGTCTTCGGGCAGATCAGGGTGTCATGGTTCCGTCGGAATAAATACGAAAAGTGGCTTGCGTGCTAAGTCAAATACAGGCCAGCTCGGTACGATTTCGAGACGGTCTTGCGGGTCCAGGGCTGAAGGCGTCTTCTTCGCGTGCTCTTTAGGAGCATCTTAGGCGTATCTCTGGCGTAGCTATCTTCCGAACGTGGTTGGCGGAGGAGATCTCTCTCCCGCCGTCTCATTTTGCCTTTGATGGTCGCTGACGTCGTTGATTAATGATCATGACCCGTGGGGCCGAAGCAACGATTCCGTTTGGCCAGTGGTACGAGTTGGGCGGTTATTGGGTGAATGATGAATCACTTGGCGAAACGGACAGCCGCCCAATAAAGGGGGACTCTTTGTATCGATTTTGTGAACCATTTATGTACAGAGTACTCCGTACGGAGTTCAGCCCGACCGCTCTCGGCCTTTTAGTCTATAAGCGCTACAGGCAAACTATTGACACGTTTACCACACTTGGCGTTGGACGTGTCCCGTGGTGGATAGGACGGCAGAGGACAAAGAAAAGAAATTAATTAGTGGCGCACACCTGAGTGTCTTATCTTTGAAGGGAGTTGATCATATGACGGGTGGTTCATGTAGAGAATTGAAACGATTTCGATCGGGATCCTACGCCCGCACCGTTTGCCTTGTCGCCGTTGAGCGCCGTCGGTGATAGCTTCACCATGGTGCCGAGTTCCAGCGACAAAAGCGAGCAATTGTTCATGGCTGCATCGTTGCCCCTCGAGTCTCTGCGCAACGGCCAGCAGAAGCCCCCTATCCGAGCAACCACGAACATCTTCTCCGACGAGGTAGAACCTGCCACGGTACAGATTCGCCGTCTCGGCGTGGAACTCACAGCTCCAAAGGCCTCTTGGTCGACCCGTCGACAACAAAAGGTTCCCAGGCAACTTCTTCGCTCAGTATCGGCAGACCTCCAGACATCTCTCACCGCTATTATCGGCACCAGTGGCTCCGGCAAGACGACGCTCCTGGATGCCATCTCCGATCGTTTGATAGGCCGAGTACGCATCAATCAGGGAACAGTACTATTCAACGGTCGACCCGGAGTCGATCATATCAAGCATGCGTATGTCACCCAGCAAGACCTTCTTCTCCCATCCCTCACCGTGAGGGAAACGTTGCGATATGCCGCCGATCTTCGACTCCCATGCACAACAGTGCAAGAGCGTCACGCCGTCGTCGAGAGTGTCATCGTCGAACTGGGCTTGCAGAAATGTGCCAATACCCGCATCGGAAACAACGAGAATCGAGGCTGCTCGGGAGGAGAGAAGCGCCGTGTCAGCATTGGAGTGCAGCTTCTGGCCAACCCATCGTTGCTATGTCTGGACGAGCCCACGACCGGCCTCGACGCTGCAAGTGCTTTTCAACTCGCGAGCACCCTTCGCAGAATATCTCAGAGGGGCCGACTTGTCATGATGACGATCCATCAACCACGGCCAGAAATTTGGGCCCTGTTTGACAATGTCATTGTGCTTGCAGATGGCGCCGCCGTCTATTCGGGGCCCGTCTCTGAATTGCTCCCGTGGTTTGAGAGCAATGGCTTCAAAAAGCCGGCGTTCATCAACGCCGCCGACTTTATCATCGACACAGCTGCCATTGACTACCGTGCTTCTCGGCTGGAAGACGAGAGTAGAGCCCGCGTTGACGCTCTAAAGCTGGCTTGGCACACCGAAAGTGAGCTTCGTTTCTCCTCCCTATCCGGGCCTGAATGTCCCCTGCACACATTGCCATCGCAAAGGAGCAGGGGCTATCATACGAGCCAGTTCAGACAAGTACGCATCCTGACGAAACGAACCACTAAGGTCACCTATCGAGATCCTTTGGGCATGATGTCATCCATCGCAGAGGCCGTCCTCATGGGATTGGCTGTCGGCTACATGTTCTTCGACCTTGATCATGACCAAGCTGGCATCAGATCGCGTCAAGGATGCGTGTATGTGACTGCGAGTCTACAAGGCTATCTGGTGCTCATCTTCGAGACCTATCGCATGACTCTCGACATGCCCGTCTTCGACCGGGAAGCCCTGGAACATTGCGTCAGCCCTGCCGCCTTTATATTTTCTCGACGGCTTGCAAGGTTATTGACAGAAGATGTGCCGGTCCCCCTCATATTTTCCCTGCTCATCTACTTCATGGCTGGTCTCGACAGCCAACCACACAAATTCTTCATATTCTACGCCATCACCATGTTGAACCACTACATTGCTGTGCTCTGCGCAACTTCCTGTGTGGTCATCAGCCGAAACTTTGCAAGCGCGAGTCTCATCGCAAGCCTCATTTACACCCTTCAGAGTCTTGCGTCGGGCATGATTGTACAAGTTGACACCATTCCCGTCTTTGTTCGGTGGACGCGCTGGATCACCTACACCGTATGTCTGGACTTCCGGTCTGAAGTGGCGAGGTTGAGCTGACACTGAGTAGTTCTACACTTTCAGTGCCTACATCGGAAACGAGTTTCAAGGCAATTTCAGCAAGTGTCCCTTTCCAGGAGGCCGAACTAATCCCAAATGTGAGCAATACAGCGGCGACTTTGTCATCAAGGCTCTCGGATTCCCACAGCATTGGACTGGCCGCGCCATCGCCTGCATGGGAGGCTTCGCCTTCTTCTTCCTGTGTTTTTCCATTCTTGGCCTCGTATACCTGAGGCCAACATCACTTGCGAATGCCCGGGCGCCACAGCCCGAGCAGGACGCCGGTCTGAGCGAAGCCGAGACCCAGCCATCTGTGGTTGAGATGCGGCCCGTTTCGGTCGAGCTTCAGCACTTTGCGCTGACATTGAGCACCAAGACTTGGCGAAGCATCAGAACTATTTCAACGCAAAAAGATATCCTGAAACCAATCAGCGCAACATTCGAGCCGGGAGTTCTCAATGTCATTCTTGGCCCGTCTGGGAGTGGAAAGTCCTCCCTTCTCAACGCCCTGGCGCAAAGACTTCACGACTCTGCCACCACAAAGTACCACCCATCTGGTGAGATTGCTTTCAGTGGCATCCGCGCATCTGATGGCGCTGCCGAGTACAAATGTTCTTATGTACACCAAAACGGCGAGCTGCTACTTCCTGCGATGACTGTGCGAGAGACACTTCGCTATGCGGCTGCGTTGCGATTGCCTCCGTCCATGGATACAAAGCATCGGCATCAACGCGCCGAAGAGATACTACTCAAGATGGGTCTCAAGGGCTGCGCAGACACCCTGATTGGAAGCGAATCATTTAGGGGCATATCGGGAGGAGAGAGACGCCGGGTATCGCTCGCCATTCAGATCCTGACGGACCCCCAAGTCCTTCTCGTCGACGAACCCACGTCTGGACTCGACGCTTTCACGGCCAACTCGATCGTGCAAGTCCTGCGAGACCTCGCTACGGAAGGCCGCACCATCATCATGGCCATTCATCAACCTCGTTCCGACTTGTTTTGCTATTTTGGGAACATCTTGCTGCTGTCTCCAAGTGGCGCTCCGGTTTACTCGGGGCCGGCCAGCGCGATGAAGGACTATTTCGGCGAATGCGGCTACGAATGCTCGTCGCAGATGAACCCTGCCGACTTTGCCTTGGATATCGTCTCCGATCTTTACCAGCCGGAAGGAGAGGGAGAGGAAAGCCCGGAAAGGGTAGAAAGGTTGGTGAAGAGATGGAGGCAGCAATCGGCCACTTTCCATCCACTCGACAGTCAACAAGGGGGGAACGAGGTCCAGCAAAAGAACAAGAATCCAGGAAAGGCCACATCTCTTCGAATCTCCCTTCCGCTACTCATCCGTCGAGCCCTGACAAACACTCTCCGACAACCTCAGCTTGTCCTCGCTCGCATCATGCAATCGAGTGGCATCGCCATCGTCTTCGCCCTTTTCTTCGCCCAGCTCGGCGAGGACTACTCGTCCATCCAAACCAGACTGGGCTTATTTCAACAGCTCGGGGGATTCTACATCATTGGCATGCTCACCAACGCCGCCATTTACCCCGAAGAGCGCGACGTTGCCTACCGAGAAATCGAGGACGGAGCATACACTGTCGACGCCTTTCTGGCCTCATATACAATCGTCGGGCTCCCATTTGAGATGATCAATTCATTCTTCTTTGGGATCCTTGCTGTCTTTGCCGTCGGCCTCCCTCACACGGCTGCAACATACTTTGTTGCTTGCCTGGCTTGTTTCAGTGGCCTTTCTTGCGGGGAGAGCCTGGGCATCATGTTCAACACCCTTTTCTCACACACAGGCTTCGCCATCAATTTGATGGGTATCGTGCTGGCATTGGCCAACAGCATGGCTGGGGTTCTTTCTCTCAATATGCCATCGATATTCGACGCGTTGAACTATCTATCGCCAATACGATACCAAGTGCGCGGCGTGGCCTACTACTCGCTTCGAGGACTTTCGTTCAAGTGCGATTTGGTTGATGACTCTTGTCCAATTTCCAGCGGTGACGAGGCCCTGAAGTTGTACAAATTTGACGAGCATGCAGCTGCCAGCATCGTTGGAATGGTGGGCTGTGTTGTGGTGTACCGAATATTCGCATGGCTTTTGCTGAAGTTGGTGAGAAGAGGGCTGTGACGCGGGTGGCAGGAACGAGATAAAATGAGAAATGACCAAATGCTAGACATACATAGAAGATTAGAATAGGTTACCCGTCACTGCCACAGTCAAGGAAACTACGAGTTGAATTGCGTCAAGAATGGCTGTGAATTTGGTAATCTCTTTCACCAGCACCTACCCAAACTTGCGATGGGTGTCTTCGCCTCCTTCCTTTGCAATTGCTGAGTTCGCTCAAGTGCTGGGGGTTAGCCGATGTCGGATGATGATATACTCTTTCCGAATCATCAGCGTTATTTCGCCAGCTTGAGCATTTCGTGTCGCCGCAAACGTACCCCCATTTGGGATATATCATGACCAATGGTTCACGATAAGTTCATGTTTGTCCGTTGCTCAGAGAACACGAGTTCTGATGCCACAGGTCCACTCACATCTTGCGCATGGCGACATCGCCAGCTACGAGCGCCGACACCGGCCGTCTATTGCGGAAGGAGACGGGGAAGACCCCTTGGGGAAGGGGGCCGTTGGGGCGGGGTTCGTGGAAGAGTTCTCGGCTCCTTTTCAAGCTTATTTCTCTGTTAGATGAGGGATCACGCCCGAGGCAACTATGAGTAGGTGACTTTTTATTTCTATAGAAGTTCAGTGTATCGAAGTAAAGAGATATCCCGTCATCAACCTCAGAAGTTGTGCAGACCTTTGTTCGCCAACATCTTGGCTTGCGTGATGGTCTTCCCCGCGGCAAGGTCGGCCGTGGGGCGAGCAAACCCCGCTGATCAGTCGTGCAAACATAGTTCCTATTACCAATTCTAACTCGGTTCCCCTCTCGATCATGGCGAGTCGTTCTCAAGAAAACTGCAAATATTCCCTCAAAAGTTGCAATCACATCGGTCGGTTTGGTTCTTGTCGTGGACGTCAATACCAACTTGAGCTCAACCTTTGGGGCAGTGTGCGCCGAGTCTTCTTTGACCCTGGCGCCCTCGCTGCTCGGCTCTGTGCTCGCCGAACATAGTCTTTCGTCTCTGGGTCTACCGAGAGGACAACCATAGCAATGGACTCCTACAAGCTAACCGCCACCGAGGCCCTTGCTCAACTGAAAGAAGGCTCGCTGACAGTGGAAGAATATGCTCGATCAATCTTGGCTCGTATTGACCAGAGAGACGCCACTGTCATGGCTTGGGCGCATCTCGATGCAGCCTATGTAATTGAACAGGCTCGAACTCTCGATCAGATACCAGCAGGGAAGCGAGGACCACTTCATGGAGTCCCCATAGGTGTCAAGGACATCATGTACACGAAACGTATAGTAACATTCCCCCGCGTGTGAAGTGGTGTGTGTCTGTGTGAGAGCTAATGAACCCCGGGGGATAGGGATGCCAACACAACACAACTCCTCTGCTTATGAAGGAGATGCACCCGAAGTCGATGCTGGGACAATCAAGATTCTGAAAGCAGCAGGCGCTCTGATTCTAGGTAAGTAGTCAATATGGCTGGACTATTCATCCCTCTCACGCCCCTTATCAGGGAAAACCACAACGACGGAATTTGCGGCGACCAATGTCGGGCCAACAACACGCAATCCTCACAACGTAAAGCACACACCCGGGGGCTCGTCATCTGGCTCCGCAGCGGCCGTTGCTGACTTTCAAGCCCCGATCGCTCTGGGGACCCAAACAGGCGGGAGCATCATTCGGCCCGCCGCCTTTTGTGGCATTTACGGCCTCAAGCCGACTTGGAACTCTGTCACGCGCGAGGGAGTAAAGATTTCGGCACTGATCTACGATACCATCGGATTCTTTGCTCGTTCTGTCGAGGACCTTGACCTGTTGGCCGACGTCTTTGATCTCGAGGATGATAGCCCAAGACCTGGCCCCTTTTCTGTGCAGGGCAGCAAGTTTGCTCTTGTGCGGACCCCGGTTTGGTCAGAGGCTGGTACTGGAACCGTAGCTGCCTTGAGCCACGCTGCCGAACTGTTGAGGAAGAACGGTGCTCAAGTTGACGAGGTAACATTGCCGACGGAATTCAGCAAGATGAAGGAGTGGTACTGGACTGTGCTGCGGAGCGAGGGTCGCACGGCGTTTCTTCCAGAGTATCGAGCCGACAAGGAACACCTCTACCAGGGATTAGTTGACCAGGTCGAGAACCACGCCAAGATATCTCGCGCTGCTTACCTGGAGGCCTTTGACGGCATGGCGACTCTGCGACCCGTGATCGACAAAATTGCCAAGCAATACGACGCCATCATCGCCCCGAGCGTGCCCGATGTGGCGCCTCTCGGCCAAGAGAAGACGGGCGACCAAGTCTTCAACAATATGTGGACGGTAAGGCGTTTCATGATGAGTTTTCCTTCTTGCTAACCCATAATAGGCTTTACACACACCAGTGATCAACGTCCCGGGTTTGACGGGGGAGTCGAATTTGCCGGTTGGGATATCTTTAGTGGCGCCAAGATACCACGATCGACATCTTCTTGGCGTAGCAAAAGCTGTTGGGCAGATTTTCTTGGCTGGAGACGGGCTTTAGTAATGAGAGGTTGACAGAAAAGTGTGCCAAGATACTCAGCCGCACGTCGTTGGGGGGCGAGCAAGGCATCATTTGGCTGAAGAGGGGATGATGCACGCTCGCTTGTTATTGCCTGCTTGACTACCAAGTACATATCACTGTTTGTGGCGCACATATGCAGTCTGACCATCAGCCGATTATCTGTCTTGTGACTTGAAGAGCTGACTGCCTCTGTTTTAGCTCCTTCAAGCTTGCGAGGGCTTCAACACTCCCATGTGCCTATTTCTAGGGCGCCAAGGAGGGGTAGTCCACAATCTTCGCCATAGCTATCCCCTCGAAGCTCGTGGAAATCTATTGATAATATTTCGCGAAGTAGACAACCAGGTTGGAACTCGAGTTCTTATAGAGCCGGCCTATGAAGAAGATTCACGGTTTGAAGAAATGATGACTTGTGTACGTGAGAACTATGAACAGTAAGGACATGGGTTCTTTTCCCTGAGGCATCAGGAAGCAAGCTGGATGTTATGCGGCATGCCCACACATCACCGTCGATCATCTGTTTCATAGCGTTGCAATCTTTACTATAAATTTAGCTCATGCAGTATGCACATCGCGAAGTTGACACTGGACCGTATGCAATTGTATCTTAAAATAAACCTAGATTCAACCTTTTGACGCTAACATACTTATTTCTCCCATATACGAGCCCATGGTAATGCATCAAATATTGATGACAAGCCTCACTGCAGCATGTACGGAGTAGGCACGAGGACAACAGTCAAGTGTTGGCCTTGTTCCATTGGATATTCCTCAGTCAAGGCGACGCCACATATGCAATGTGGACCGGAGAGGACGCTCATGCCGGAAACGAAGGGACCTGGGAAATGAATGTTGAGCGAGTGCAGAGCTGAGTCGGCTGTACTTCGTAGCCACACCGATGAGCGTAAAGTGCAACAAACTTGACAAGCAACCAACAGACAGAACTGACCGCCAAGAAGCTACCCGAGAAGTCCAACTTTTCAGCGATATGCTGTTGGTTCGCCAAGTTGCCTGTATAAGTTGTAGGCATTCGTATTGCTCCTTGGGCCATTTTCGGGATTCTACTATTCTAAATTTTGATGTGTTGAGCTGAGGGAGAGCCTGCACTTTGGAAGCCAGCTGATCAAGAATTCATATGAGAATTATTGTTGTCAACCGCACCAAAGTGCGAAGCATTAAGGCGGGCACCGGCTTGAGATCCTTCCCTTCCGTATTCTTCTGAGTTCCCTGTAAGTCTAACTACCCGCCCAGCGCTTATCCCAGCTACAAGTACCTCCATTTGCACCATCCGAGATCTCTTCCGCTTAGCCACTCATCAACAACCTTTCACCAGGTATTCCTGTCGAAATCACCCCAAGGCGCATCAGCCTCGGCTACTTGTACCTCTCCACCCCACAACGGAACAAAAAGTTATGTCTACCTCGCCGCCAGAGAGCAAATCATCCACGCCGAGGCTTATTAAATGGCCTTGGGGAAGGCTACAAGGAGGAGCATCACGTTGGCTTGAGATTTGTGTCAATGTTTTCGCCATCTTAATGGCTCTTAGTATTGTCGGCTACATCTGCATCCTCCTTGCGTTTAATGGACGTCCTCTCGAAGATGCCACACAGATTGGAGATTATCTTGTCGAGTTCTCTCGACTTGTAACTTTCCGCATTTCACTCCAATCCGACTTCAAGCTAAACGTGATAAAGGGTCCAACCATCTACCCGCTCATGTTCGCCTTCATCCTAGGCAAAGCCATCAAGAGCTACGCCCGCTGGAGACTACAACGTGGTGAGCGCATTGGGAAACTGGACCTTCTTTATGGATCAACCACTGCGACAGGAACGATAACCACCATCCTTGAACTGCACGCCATCGGTGTCCTCGCTGCTGTACTCGTGTTGATCTGGGCGCTATCCCCCTTCGGTGGACAGGCTATCCTCCGGGTGCTACTCATCAAGGGGGACAAGCACACATCCTCCCACAACGTGCAGTATGTTGACCCTAATGCTTCCTTTCCGGAACGATTCAGACTTGCGTCGTATGGGGCGTTCCTCGTTCCAGTAATTGGCCTCTTCGGCGCATCTCTGGCAGCTGCCGAAAGCACTCTCAACTCAAGCATGGACCCATGGGGCAACATCAAGATCCCAATGCTCGAGTCTTTGCCCGGCTACTCTGGGGGACACAATCGGAGTTGGGTTCCCACAGGAGAGTCCCCAGAATACTCCAGCTTGATTGGCATTGCTGTGGGCGCCATCCCAAGGAACAAAAACTCCACATTCATCATCCAGACATCGTACCTTCACCTTGACTGCGATACTCTAAAAAACTTCAGTTTGCCGGCCGATCAGGGAAGATATGACGCCATCACGGCCGCCTTGAACACCTCGGGAGGTGCGGTGGGATCCTTCATGTAGGGGAAGATGGTTGCAACCGGTGACGAACAAGGACAAATCAGACAACGATGCAACGACCCGACTTTTCCACCCCGTACTCTCCTCTATGTTGGCGCGGACGGCCTAGATCAAAGAAACTACTCAGGAAGTTCCTTTGCCAGCTGTACCGTCAGCTCTTCGCACGTTGAAGTCAATGCTGCGTGCGTCGGCTGGGACTGTGAAGCTACTCATATTCGACCTTCCATGACCAGCCCAGGACTGAGGAGCAATATCACCATGCTCGACGAATGCTCCGGGGATTTCAAGGCCCAAAAGTATTTCTGGGAGCCATTGAGACTGTGGACGAACCTGGGGGTATCAAGTGCCCAGGCGACATTCGTCCAGGGATATCTGATCAATCCAGTCTGGGCTCTCAACATTTCGGCTGTTCGAGAAAGTGCCCCTGTCTTCAAAATCACAAAGATTCAATTTTCTACACGGCTTTCCCAGTTCCTCAACACATATTGGCTATCGATTTGTGCCACAGACGGGATCCAATCCAACCATCCCGCTCAATACCCGACTTTGGACGCTGCCATCCGCCAAACGAACGTCACCGCCGCAAAGACTGTCACGAGCATCTACTACAAGCGGGAGTGGATGGGAGTCCTGATTCTTTCCACATTTACCATGCTCCTCGTAGTAATTGCAGGTCTCGTGGTGGATTTGATCATCTTCGTGCCGAGGCTGATGATGAATGTGTCGACGCTCACGAGAGGAAACCCGCATTTTGAAGTCTTGACGGGCGGGGGGGCTCTCGCCGATGAAGAGAGGTCTCGCCTTATGAAAGACGTCAAGGTGAGATTTGGTGGCGTGAGCCTGTCGGAAGAGGGCCAACACCTGTTGATCGGGGACTGCATTGAAGAGGGCGGACAGGTATCAGTTGCAAACGAGCGCGAGATATACACGTAACCTGGAAGACTTGGAGGCGTCGTTGCAAGTTCTCACGGATAGGAAATTGGCCTACTACTCATGCTTTTGTGACAGCTAAATCGTTATCGGATGTCGCAATTTCCTTCACGTCTATAGAATTATTACCATTATGCCAGGTATCTGTACCGCGAAGTAGATCCTCGCACAAAGCAGCAAGATATATAAGGTCAAGATTGTCAAGCTTGAACATTGCCCGATACTTGAAGAGATATCTCAAAGTTGTATAGACTATTTGCATTCTGACTGAAGTAAATACGGGCTCGAATGATAGCAGCTACAATCAGCTACGACATCGATTGGCAACGACAAGGAAGAAGGGCTCTTCCTTCATTGCGAGTCAAGATGGTACAGAGGTTCCAGCTTCGCATCGGCCTGGAACAGCACGTAACGCTTAATCCACCACGGAAGCCAAGTGCGGACCTGATAGGCGGCGTGCCTGCGCGTCGGGACACCAAAGATGTAATCCAGTTCTTCAAGAGTTCGCTGCCTTTTCTCCTTGTCAGTTTTATCCGTCGTGGATGTGGTGAATTGGACTCACTTTGTCTCGGGTACGATAAAGAAGATGACTAGGAATGCAATGAGGTTCAGCCCGGCGTAGAATCCAAATGCGCCCGTGGCTCCAATGGCAGCTAGGAGGGACGGGAAGCTGAGGGTGAGAGCACTTCCAATGGCGTTGTTGACGCAAATGGTGAAGGCGCCTCCGATTTCTCGATGCGAGAGGGGGAAGGACTCGGAGAAGTAGATGGAAGGCAACGGGCCAATACCTATAATTATGTCAGTGGTAGTCCTTCTCTCGAAGATCAGTTCATGACTCACCAGGGCCGTACATGGCCGTGAAAAGATAGATGAAAAAGGCAATCAACGGCACCCTCGCTCCGACGCCGTCGTTGATCAAGAAGCACAACCCAGCGGCCAAGAGACACCAAGCCATGTTTGGGAACGTAAACAGGAGCAAGTTTCGACGACCAAACGTGTCCATCATGTAGACTGCGGGCAGGGCAAAGATGAACATGACGAGCCCAAAGCCCATGGAAGCGAGGAGACATTCCTTGGTAGAGTATCCGGCCTCTTCGAAGATGGTGGAGGAGTAAAAGGCCATAATGTTGATTCCTGGGGATGATTAGCAGCCCGAATTGAATAGTACGTGATGAGAGATGCGGCTTACCCGAGAATTGCTGGCTAATGACAATCCAAGCACTCGCAACCGTTGCGCGACGCAGACGAGGGACGACGAGCAAATCCAGCATCCTGCGGCCCAGAGTCTGACCGCCAAAGGCGTCCTTTTCTTCGATAACCTGTCGATAGGCATAGTAGAGATCGCGAGCCGCAATCATTTCAGTGTTACGGATGCGACAGAAGGAGGCAAAGGCGTCTTGGTAGCGCCCCTTTTTCATGAGCCATCTCGGAGACTCTGCAATCAACTCGTCAGTCAAGTTCACTCCCACAACACTCAACACGAAGACTCACCGGGACAAAACCAAACGAAAATGCAAACGGGAATAGCAGGCGCAAACGCCGCCGACAACTGGAACCGCCATGCCAAATCGCCAATGCGGTACCAAACCAAGTTGGAGCAGAAGCCCACCAAGATGCCAAAGGCGACCCAGAGCTGGAAGCTCGTCACGATGCCGCCGCGAATAGCAGCAGGGGCAACCTCGGCAGAATAAATAGGCACAGTCGAGATCTTGATGCCCATTCCGATGCCCATGAACAGACGACACAGCATCAGACTCCACCAGTTCTGCGTGAAGCCCTGGGCCAGCACGGGGAAGATGGCGAAGAGGCCCGTCAGGAAGATGGTGCCGCGGCGACCGAGCAGGTTGTTGATGGGATCGGCGGCCCAGGCAGACAGGAGACCAAAGAGCGTCGGACCGGCGTTGATGCAACCCACGAGCATGTGGTTGTCCTGGATGCCAAACTCGACGGGGAAGGACAAGTTTGCCCCGTTGGCACCCGTGTTGTCCCAGCCTTGGATGGCAGAGCCGAGGGAACAGAGAGCAATGGCGTAGTACAGCTGACGCGGCAGATGCCACTTGTGAGTGACTTCGCGCTGCAGCGTGTGCTTGTCCTCCTCGGTCAGCTCGTCCAGGTCTTCGTACGACTGAGGGTTCTGGGCGGCCAGGGCGCCGCGGAAGAAGGTGTCTTCCTTGCCCTGGAAGCCATGTTCCTGGCAGAAGGCGTCGGTTTGGTGCTTGAGGTCCTGCTTGGAGAGGCCGATCAGGGGGTTGCGAATTCTACAGATGTTAGCATGGCTCTTTCATGGGATCAGATGGGTTCTGTTCTTACCTCGCGTTCACGTTGCGCGTGTATTCGTGCTCGCTGTGCTCAACGTGAGAGGCTTCGAGCCCGGCCTTGACGTCTCCCTCGACATCGGACACGCGAGACATGGTTGCAACGGTCTGTATGAGAAGCAATGAAGTGATGGAACTTGATACTATCGTAGCCTAACATCAAGCAGTTTTGCTCCAGTTCCATAGGGCTCTTATATAACCGGGGCAACTCGACGTGTCGTGGGGTAGTGTCGATCTTCCCCATGGGGTCGTCTTCCGATGGTTCGTCACCAAGCCCTCTCCTCGGCCATATCGACACGCCAACGCGTCGCTAAACAACCGACGTCGGATCTCAAAGGAGGGGGTTTGGGGGCAGGTCCTGCGCAGGGCAACTAGGTCCCTGTACAGGGAGACATGGTCCTGCACGAGGCGACAGGGTTCCCTGCGCAGGTCTTGAGTCATGTGAGAGACCATGTGGAGAGTGCCCTGCGTGTGTCCACGCTGTGTAAGCCGTCGCCGAGAGCCGAGTGGTCGGGAGAATCGGAGGCGATTCCGTCGTTGGTGTCATTGGCAGCGGCTAATGATTCCCTTGGTGGCACCATTCTTTGTCCCCCGCTTTCGCAGCCCAAGTTGGAGCAACATGGGGTAGAGTTGGTATGTAAGTTGAGGCGATCATGACCATGGCACACGCAGGGCACTGAGCGACACTGGCGATCGCTCTCAACGCGTCGCGCAAACTTCTGGTGGGGATTTGTGTATGCCATCTTATTCTTGTATAAAGGGACAGGCCAATTCGTGTGTAGATACCGATGGCAACAAGTCTTCTTCTAACTTCGAGGACAATTCTCAAATACAACGATATTAACCAACTTGCCAACGGAAAACCACAAAATCTTCAACATGGGAAGCATCAGTCAGGTAACATGGCTCGAAAAGCTCGAGGAGCAGAGTAAGTTCCCGAAATTTGACAGGGCGTGCATCCCAGGCTTACACCGGCAGTCAACGTCGACGTGGATTGGATGGACCCTGAGTACATCAAGGGCATGCCCATGGTCCCTCATGACCAAACTAGCAACCAGCTCTGGGTTGATATCCAACTTGGAGACGCTTCAAACCGGGACCAATTTCTTGAGACTGCCAAGGAACTCAAGGACCAGGGATGGTTGGCCATCTACACGCGCATGGTTAGCCTCCAACATCTCGACCCTTGTGGTCCAACATACCTTGCTGATGATCGATTTGCAGGCCGTCTTCATGTGCAAGAAGAACATCGGCTCCATCCGAGGCCGTGTGCTCCTCCAGACGCTGCCCTCCAAGGCGTACGACTTCCAGGCGACGCTCGACCATGCCCGTCTCTATGACCGCGAGTTTGCCCGCGCTGGCATCAGCCGTGACCGTTTCTGCATCAAGATCCCCTCTACTGGCCCAGCCCTGAACGCTGCCAAGATTCTCTCGGCAGAGGGCATCCCGACCCTGGGAACTGCCCTGTTCAGTCTGTCTCAAGCAATTGCTTGCAGCCAAGCCGGAATGCTGTACATCAGCCCATACTACAACGGTGAGTCTGCCCAACCAACAGCAGCCAAGCTCATGATTTCTAATGACCCTTGAAGAGGTTCGTGCGCATGATGAGCCCGATGAGCTTTGGCCCAAGTCCAAGGACCCTGCGACGGAGCACCCCAACTCTCCCCGCATTGTCCAGATCATCGAAACGTACAAGCGTTTGTACAAGGAGACAGGAAAGGAGCAGCCGCTTGTGAAGAACGCAAGGTAAGGCTCCCAGCATCTCAAACTGGACTCATCGACTGACTTGCCCGTCCAGCTTCATCAGCCCTGAGGAGGCAATGGCAGCAGGAGAGATGGGTTGCCACTCGGCCACCATTTCGCACACAGTTCTCAACGAGCTGGCAAAGCTCCCGTGGGACGCGGCCAAGCAGCCTGGAATTCACGTTCCCAAGCCTGCTCACGTGTACAAGAATGCCGGGCCGTGTCCCGAGCGACTGAGGAAGCTTCTCAGCATCGATCCGCTCGCGGCTCCTGACTGGGACGGCAAGCTCGCCTCGACCGACGTAGACTACCTCGCCGACGGCGGCAAGGCTCTGCAGGAGGCGATTGAAGCTGATCCTACGACCAAGACGCGACTTTTTGACGCCTTGAAGCTTTTCACCGGCGGTGAGGAACGCAGCAAATCCAAGATTGAGGAGGTTCTGAAGCTGGTCTGAGGGCGAGAAGAAAGCAACTTGGAATTGACTCAAGTCAAGGCAAGATAGCATAGGCAGGCCGCTTGGAGACGAATACACGGTACGAAAATCATATCGTTTTCTCATGAATTTTTGAGTGCATGTTGATTATACAGTTGATCCTAGGCCGAGTTGCGACAGGTCGTTCTCGGAAAGATGGACAGGTGGAATGGGTGCTCCAACTTCAAAATCGTTGCCTCCGAGGGGAAAAATGGAAGCGGTACCTGTGTCGTAGAATACGAAATCCTGGTGGGCCAAGGGGTCTTCAACGTCGAGGAAATTGAGCGACGCATCGTAAGACATCGGAAGTGGCCTGGGGTTTGCAGATTGACTGGCGCTCATTACGCCAGCTGAGAGCAAAGTTCCCGGGGTTTGCGGATTGAGAAGGGCATCTGAGAGAGAATCCTCATTTGCAAGGCTCCAGAAAAGGCCTGCATCGCTACCAGCCTCTGGGGCTTGCAAGGGGGGTACTGTGAGCGTTGGAGGTGGTGCCAGATCATGGGTGGTAGTTATGGTGGCCGAGACATCTTGTCCGTCGCTCCGCTCCTCCGGACTGCATCCTTGGAGATGACTGGTGCCTGACTGTCGCATTGCTGCGGGGTGCTTCGTCTCCTTCTCCAAAGCCACCAGGCCTTCCACGTGAAGGTCAACGGCTTTCGGGAGCCGGAGAGGCGCGCCTTCGACGTGCCGCCGTGCGTTCACCTCAGCCAGCAGTTCGTCGCGCTCCTGGATCAGAGCTCGTACGTCGGACAAGGCATCGAGACATTGACCGTGCAGGTTCTGGCATCGAGCGATGGCTTCTTCCACGACGATGTGTTTGGAGAGGCGTTGGGGATCGCTGTCCGTGAGAGCGGGAAGATGCCCGGCGAGCTCCTAGACTACAGTCAGCAACAAGCTACGAGGCATAGGTCACGCAGGTATGCGCCGGACGCCTTACATTGAGCTTCTCCTTGAAGGCTTCTCGACGACTCCTCTCAAAGATGCGGTGGGCGGCCCGATCATCGGAAGTAAAGTTCCGGACACGCTTCTTGCCCGACTTCGATGTGCCAGTTGGTTCCATTCTCGCTGCCGAGGTCCCAGCCCTGGAAGCTGTCAAAAGTGCCTGTCGAGCCGCAGCGAGCATGTAAGGTCATAATATAGAGTAGTCAGCACCGTCGAGCAGTTCAAGGTCTTGTCGAGGAGCGAATGATGAGACTGGATTTTGCGTGAGGGGTTCCCGTTCGGTGACCGCGGTGAGACGACCGATCGGCGCGGAGAAGCCCAAATGCGACTAGACGTGTTGTGTTGGTCGCTCCTGCGTTACGTCACGAAGGAAGCGACAGGCATTTGCTTACCAATTACGACCATTGTACCACGTGGACGGATACACGATCTATTTTCGTGGCTTTAAGTGCTGCCTTCCGAGTTACATCTGGCGGGCATCTGCTGCGTCCGTATGGAATGAAGGAAGACTCGATTGTTGGTGCGAGGAGGCAGCAAATATTACGAGAAGTTCACATTCAACTTAATCAATACGGCGACAGGTATCCTGAAATAGGATATTTCTGTCTGGTTATAATAAGAGAAGTCGAAGTAGGATATCATCCCTGCGCCTGATGTCCGTGTTAGACGTAGCGAATAATTCCAGTTGTATATCGCGACGAGAATGCACAATTGAGCATCACAGAAACTATAAATTCCATGCATATGGATTCTTCATACCTAGTTAACTTTTAGTTTCATATACTATTATCATTAAATGCTTCTAATGCATACGTGCATTGCGATGAGCTCCTGCTCACTGATGTTACCCTATATCATTTGGGAATGTCATATATAACAGCAGGAGACGGCATTGGCCCGCATGACCAATTGCGGATTATAACCTTATCAAGGCTTCTTAGTAGTTGAGTGTTCTTAGGAATTAATTACGAGAAGTCATAGGAAATCTTTGCGTGATCCCATTGTCTTCCTAAGTCGCAACTCGGAACGCGAGGACCCCGTCTTTGCCAAAGTCGCTCCATGTTCATACCCTAAACCGATTCGCAACATACCATCCCGACAGCCGAAACATTCTGGCTCCTCTAAATAATTTCGGATACGCTCGCAGAGTTCCTTTTTTGATATTCCATTAGTGGTCATATTCATGTGGTTTCGGTGGTAACTCTATTCACTAGGATTTCTTCTGAATTCTGACTTCGAGCGAATCGATGCCAACCAACGCAATGTGGTAATGAGCCATTCCTTCTCATCAAATAAGACCCCATCGACTACGAACAAAAGATAGAAATCAAACCTTCACCACTTTACGGGATGCTTGTTTCAGCAACGTATCCGAAAGGGCCTCAAGTCTAGCATTTGAGAACCAGCATACCCTAGCACGGCAGTTTGCAAACAAAGACACCGAGATAACTATCCGGGTTCCTCTCATACCCGCTCTTGTTTGTGGACCTGCCATACCGCCAGTTCGAAGCTGGCGGTGAGTCACTGAATCCAGTCGTTTCATCCGTTCTCTTGTTTCTCAAACAACACAACACCTCAAGGGTCTTCTCACCCTCTACGGCACCTCCCCAGGTGACCAACCTCCCGGATCCAAGGGACTTTTGAAAAGGTTGCCGCTCGGATGCTGACCCGGATAGCTCCATAGCCGTTCCATCCACCAAGGAGGATTTAGGGAAACATCCGAAACTACGACCAGTGGAGCCGGGATCTCCGAGCCGCAAACAGAACAATTTCCCCCTTTGTCACGCCATGACCCTCGTATCCAATCTTTTTCCACCAAGCAAGAGCCGAGTAAGCATAAATAATTACTATATATTTATGTCTATAAGCTTAAATTAGAGTTTAGCCTTTCCATCCGGCCCGTATGGCTCGCATGTTGTCTCATTCGCTGCCTATGCTCCGAAAGAAATGGCCAGGTCGGGGGTTCAAAGCCCCAAAGTCATACAAGTCTAGCTGCGGTGAGCTCACAAGGTATAGTCTTGTGCTGTTTCCACCAAGGACAATTCAGGAAACATCGTATTGGAAAAGTTTGAGTCCACGTTTGAGATAGGAATGGTAATTTCTATAAGCCTCGAGGTAGTTGAAAACACATATAAATTATAGGATACTTCCTTTCATCATTCTTCTTCACCACACAAACAAGAGCCTTCTCTCAGCCAACATCACAGACTCTACTCTCTACTCGCAAACCTCGTCAAGTAATTCAAAATGCATTACCAACAGGCCCTCGCTGTCATCGCCTTCGTCTCGGCTGCTTCCGCCCAGACCCTCAAGATCCCCTCTCGAGTCGGAACCGTCACCAGCCTTCCCACCCCCAGCACCATCTCCGGATCTCAGGATATGGGAAACCGTGAGTACGACCGTGGACGTGCCTGCGACAATGACGACGACACTGGTGATGAGAACGCCGTCTTCATCCTCAAGGACGGCGCCACCCTGAGCAACGTCATTATCGGAGAGAAGCAGCTCGAGGGTATCCACTGCAAGGGCAAGTGTACCCTCAAGAACGTTTGGTTCCGAGATGTCTGCGAAGGTAAGTCCTAACACATTGGCATTTCATCCCATCTTCTAACCGATACAGATGCCATCTCTGCCTTGGGCACCGGAGACGTCCTCATCCAGGGCGGTGGTGCTCAGGAAGCCAAGGACAAGGTCGTCCAGCACAACGGCCGCGGAACCGTCACCATCAAGGACTTCACCGTTGTCAACGCCGGCAAGCTCTACCGCGGCTGCGGTGACTGCACCAACAATGGCGGTCCTCGCCACGTTGTCATCAGCAACGTCAAGGCCAAGGGCGTCAGCAACCTGGTCGGCATCAACTCCAACTACGGAGATACCGCCACCATCACCAACTCTTGCGGCTCCAACGTCAAGAAGGTCTGCCAGGAGTTCAAGGGTGTGGAGAAGGGCAAGGGAAAGAGCACCGAGGTCGACACCACCTCCAGCTGCAAGGGCCAGTCTTCTCTTTCTGCTTGCTAGATTATTCGCCGTGTGTCTTCTTTCTGTCTGCTAGATTACTAGCTATGTGTTCGTACAAGAGGCATGCTAAGCTATACTGTTAATGGTTGAGGGAACTCATATTACTCAAAGACCTTAGGTCTATGGCTCAATATATTAACCCCGATGTCTCTTAATTCTTTGGGACCCAACTACGTCACTAGAGTAATCATTATTTTCTGATCCTTTATATTCCCGCATAGATTTATGTGATATACCTGGGGGTATCCTCGTTTCTTCGCTCTTCAGCTTTGGGTAAGATTTTCGAAGAACCTCGGCCACAATTGATGTGCAGATAACTGAACTACATAGATACCTATTCTCACGAACAAATCTAGGTTTCGCCATCTTCCCGTGACTCTTGTCAATTATTAGCTGGGTGATAAAACACAATTTCATGTCAAAGCGTATCGAAAGACTATGCCTCTCGTGTTTTTAACTAAATTGATCGCATGTCTTAAACTACCTAAATTGATTGCATGTTTCGTTGCCATTACGACTTGAGGCACTGATTTATGCCCGAGTTTAATAGGATCGTCAGCTGGCCCGATCTCTTTGTCATGAAACCGCAACGTGAAACCACTGCACATCAAGCTATCGCAAGCATCATGCATGAAACGAATTGATTAGTGACGAATTAGAACTCATTAGTGCCATTCTCCAACTTTATCGACAAACAAGGTTACGGAAGTAGCTGCGTCAGGTACTGTTTCCCAGGTTGGAAGCGGTTTACGGAGTGATGACCTCATTGACCGTCATCCTTCTCAATCGTTAGCAAGCTTGATTTGAACACTTTGATGCTTGGGAATTTCGGTCTTTCGATGCTCACGATGTCTTGCGACAAAACTTCGTTTCTTACCCGTCTTTTCGGTTCCACACATAGGTACTGCATCATCATATCCATCAGTCGGCCGAGCATGTCGCTACAACAAGAACAAAAAGCCAGCAAAGAAACAGAGGGGCACTCAAGGTGGAAAACGCTCTTCACCTCCCCGAAGCATGGAGACAAGGGCAAAAATGCAGAAACGGGAGACCTACCCAGCACGGGCGATTCCACCTATGGCGGCAGTGATCCCAACAATTCGCTCACGACAACAGGAGACGAATCTACCTCTTCGACTCATGGAGAAGAGACTCCGGCACCATACATCAGTCCCACCGTCAAACGGGAGACACGAACAAACCCCAATACAGGACAGACTGTCACAACTACCACAACCACGACGACGACTACGACGACCGCATGCGATTCTAACGGTACGAAATCAACCATCGAGGAAAGACGCGATGCCGCCGAACTACCGGCAGTGAGCAACCAAGATGTGCCGAAAACTCACACGCCGACGCCGATGCCTCAGCCCGAGCGACCAGCACAGTCAACCCAAGGGGATCACCTTGAGCCGGCATCGATGCCACCCGTTCGTCGACAGAGCCTCGAGACGCCAGGACGTCGAATTATACCACCCCGAGACCCAATGGCTGTGCCAAGCCCTGTCAACAGGTCCCCTACAATACCCGAACGAAGTATATACAGACCTGGCCGAGTTCCCGAATGCGCTGGTCACGAGGTTCAGATGAAACCCACGATCAACTTCTCTCACCCCTCGGACAGGTCACCCATGGCCATTCCGACTACGACACCTTCGCCGCAAAGCCAGGCCCCCTTGAATCAGGGCCAACTAGGGGAAGGGCAGACTCAGCCAAGCGAGCATACTCTCCGGCACCCGTCTACGTTTCAAAATCTCAAGGCCGCCGCTGCGGGAATTCACGTGAGTATTCATCGATGGGCAGGCGAAATCTCAAGGTAACATAATATTAATGATATTTACTAGGGCGTTGGTGAGACCCTCCGAGGCACACTCAACACGTCTGTCGAGAAACACTTCGGTGCAGATCCTCAGGCCATGGACGAGAATAAAGCAGCCATTGAAGCCGGTCGCTACGAGATGGAGAACCGACGATTCTATCATTCGAGCCAGTATCGTCAACAGAAAGATGATCAAGTCCAACCAGTCGCAACCGCACCAGTACAGAACGTAGCATACGGCGACCAGACCTGGAAGCCCGCTGGTGAGATGAACGGGACGGATGGAGGGAAGACTTCGCGTCGCAGCAAGCTGGGGAACTTATTTTCCAAAGGATTGGGACACTCGTCCAGTCATAATGATCAAGGCGGCACGTTACCCGCGCCACAAGGCGAGAGAGCGAAACTGAAGAAGCGGAGTAGTTCGCAATTGAGCGGCTCGAGGCTGGGCATTGTAAGAGAATGAGCCTCATGTATGTGTAGATTGTCATTTACGAACCAAGCACCAGATAATTGACCATCGGGCATCTCATTCTGACTCGGGTGGTGTGGCCAGAAGCCAGCTTTAGCTCTCGACTGACTAATTCTTGCGTGGGAAAAGCCGCGACGATCGTCTCTAGTTGCGCGTGGTTTCTGCGCGCGTCGAATTATTGCTCCATTAGATAGGGTGATTAAAGTGCACTTGGAGACGTCCGCTTAGGTTGCGTATCCGGCTACAACGGTCGATACGAGCAGCTAGTTCGAGAAACCACGAGCTAAAGATTCAGACTATTGAAGCAGGGTCTCTTTTGAGGCTTAGGGACCCTCACAGTCCGTAAAGTATTCCCATCCCCCCTTCCACATATACCACCGAGACTTTGCGGTCGGGCAACTGGAGTATCTCCCCAGCCTCCGGTTAGGTTGCTTGAGACACTCAGACGCCAAGGAACACAAAATAGAAAACCCACAGCAGTAATTGTTTCTTAAAATCTCGCGGGTAGACTTCGGCGGCCATTTTGGAACACCTGGCATTGTCGATATGACAGCCACCATTCAAGTGTACCGCTCCAAGAGACCTCGAACCACATCTTCACGCTTTCATCCAATTGCTCGGCAGAGGTTCCAACCTTGGAAATATATGGAGCCCATTTCTTGGAACTTTCAAATCCGAGATAGAGAGGTTGGGAACGGTCTATCGTCTGGGGTTCGTCAAGGTGGTCAAGGCGGACTTGGCCGATGGATGCTTCTCTGCCATCCGAGTAACAGAACAAGAGTCCCATAACCTCTGTTCTCTTTCTCATCTTTCGGCGACAGACCCTTACCGCAACGACGTCCTCGACGGACACGCAAGACCACATAAAGTTGTCATTGTTTGCCAAGTATGGATGGGGTGAAGCAGCCTCGGGAAGAGCCAGGGACGAGGTCTGGACCGGCGGCGGAGAGTCAAATGATAGCCAGCGAATACCATATGGATTGTTATCGAAGAAAAAGTAGCCAGGTCTCCCTTGAGGAATGTCGAGAAGGATCCATTGACAATCCAGTGTGCGTGGCGTTGGTTGAGCTCCAAATAGCTTAGTATGCCCTTTGTTCGTCTCAAATGCCAGAGCCACTTGCTCGTTCAGACGGCTACGGGCTCGCATCCAGATGCGCACAATACGCTCGTTCTGTTCGAGAGGCATGTAGATCCAAACTGAATACTTAGAGGCAGACTGATAGAACGACAAGTCGTCGTCAGACGTGTGGGCATGGAGCGCGATAGGGGCGGGGTTGCAGCAGATGGAGAAGCCAGTGATATCGGGGCAGTTATATTGGAACACGGATAGTCGAGGTGACCTTTGAGTTGGGACCGTGTGGAACGGATATGTGCGATAGCGCTTCTCCGGGTGTTGTGGAATCGCGAATGAGGGCGCCTTTGCGGTCGTGTACGTGACAGAATTGTCATGATATGTCAAATGTCGAAACTTGACACCCTTTGAACTTTGGTTAGCAGCATACTCGTGATGGTCAACACTAGGGTCTCTTACATCGCTGTGAAATTTCACCATTCCAGATTCAGGGACCATGATTGCTTTCCACCACAAACCGGAGATGAAGTCAACCTCGGGGCTAACTGAAGAATCGGAAAATATCAATATCCTGATCCCAAGGTGATCTTCGCCTATATAGATGACTTTGGGCGGAACGTGACAGCCAAAAACTAGGCCGTCTTGGTGAACGCAGTGACCGGTACATGGATCGTATGCAGTGCGACCAGCCTTATCTTCGAACTCTGTGCCGAAGCAGTATTGGAACTGCTCCGATCTCTCGCCTTTGTTACTAACTGGTCAAGGTCAGCCTCTGTAGGGTACGCATCTAGTAGCTCTCCAGGACTTGCAGGCAACAAGGTCATCTTCGTCGTGAAACCTAAAATTGCACAGGCCACATCTTCGTGTCAAACACTGTTTCCTCATGTTCAGATGGCGGGGACGTAGGCGGGATGAGTAGGAGATAAAGGAGATGGGTGAAGTGGTGTAGTTATCGACTACCTAATTACGGAGTACATGATAGCACAAAAACCCGGCGCGGAAGATCATCGTCCCGGCAACCGCTTGCACTAATAGATGGCTCTCTTGCTTCGGTACTCGTAGACCGTCCGCCTATCGTGCTCTTTCCGCTTCTACTCAGACAACAAGGTAGTCCCGTTGCTACTATCTGCAACCTGAAAAAGATATTCGTCTTTTTTCGTTCTGTGGGTTACCAATTCCACCCTCACTTCCATCCTCTCCTTTGTCTTTTGTTTCGCCTTGCCCTTTCCGCCAGTGTCAGCCCCCGCGTCTGAATCCTCTTCCACTCCTGGATCATCATCGACGGCCATTCCTTCTGGGGCGTACGCTTCCCCATCCGGCATCCACTGGGGCATATTGCTCGCATGCGCACCAAGTGAGGTACTCGGCCAGCCATGAGTTTCATGAAGATCTGCCATAGGCTGTCCCCACGAGTTCACGGCTGGGTAGGCCTGGCCTTCGTTGGAGCCGCTGGGCACAGAACTTTCACTATGGAGAAATGTCCTCTCATGTAGCATTTGGTCCATCTCGGCTTGCTGACTGGGTACCACTGGCGCTTCTCGTAGTGGACGCTCGTCTTTGATAAGGTCGATCGTTCTTTCGAGCTCCAAAACACCAATCGGAGAAGTTATGTCCAAATACATTTCCTTCTTGGCCAGCTGGGCGAGTCCAAACATCGGGTTAAGCTGTTTACATTTCTTTGCTCATGTACTAGGCTCTGAATTTGAGTCCCCAGATGGTAAGAACGTAGATGCCGGTCATTCCGTACGCCTTGATCGCACTCTTCGCAACCCCAAACCCCTGTTGCTCAACGTCTCGAACGGAACCCCCAGCGCGCTTCACTTCAACAAAGACGATGGGAGAAATGGTGTCCTCGTCGGCGTCGTAATGGACAATCTTGAAGTCCATCCGTCTCCTGCTATCATCGTCGGGGGCTTGTTCGGAAAGCAGTTGCCATGGCCGCGGGAACATTCGATCCAGGTAGGCCTGCCAGGCCGCAGAGGATTTGTACTCGATGTCATGTTGAGGAACTTGTCTCATGAGATTGATCTCCAAGCCATCGTAATGGTCTTCAAGACTGAAGGGTGGCTGGGCCATGATGAAGGCCAAGGGTTTTCAGGCAACCTCGATGTGAAACAGTGAAGGAAGGTTGGCTTGTTTGATAGAAGCGTGCACCCGAACCGCGGAATTGCTGGCCTTCAAATAGAAATTGGCTCCCATATTGTAGATACAGGTAAATAGGCGCATGCAAGTTACTGGGGAGCGGTTGCAACGCAATCCAAGACAACACAATCAGCTTGACCAGGGATTATGGGATGATGTTGGGCAGCCTGGCATTGAGGCCTTCACAGTAAAGGGTGTTCTTCTTCATCGCAACTGGTCAGTGGTCAGATGCCGACCAACAATGTGCTCGAGTGGGTGTGGCCACCGGAGTGAGGCGAGAGGTGCGAAGGTCAGAGCACAGCTGTAAGCCAGTCTCGAGGCTCTAGCCTCTGTCCCCCTGCTTGGCAGCCAAGGCAGCAGTTGTCATGCGTTATGAGAGCAATCAATCAACGCATGCCACTTGTCATATCCCCGTGTCTTGCTATCATCCCTCTCAGCGCTGCTATCGTCCATCTAAAAACCCACCATTGTCCCTTACCCTCGTCCCTTACTCTCGTCCCTCGTCCCCCTCGTTCAGGTCACAATGGAAACAGAACAAGTAGCCAACAACGCGCTACCTCCTCGTGATTTACAATCAGCAGTAGCGAGCGCCGTTGCCTACGCTGGAGTGCCACAACAACTCGTGGGCGCAGCTGAGTCCGTTGCTGATCATTGCAAAAGATACCTAAGAAGGGAATGGAAACACCAACGAACTCCCAAAGGGTATTCCGCGGCCTGGGGGAAGTTGTGGAATCCATCTTCTACCTCTTCAACCGCGACAATCTTTTACTCTGTGGGTGGCTATCAAGCATGGCTTGCTCATTTCTTAGCTGTCTACTCGAGCCGCGAATCGAGATCTTTCAAGAGGACCAAGTTGGCGACATTGGAGGGGTTTCCAGCAGAGGTCAAGAGATGGATTGCCTCGGAATTGGCCAGGACTCAACCTCCCTCAACCGTCATGAAGGCGATGCACAACCTCCAAGCGAAGTTTCCAGGTAACTCTCCTTGCCAGCTGTCGGTGAATGTGTTTCTAATCCGACCACCCAGTACCAGATCGGCAACAGACTCAGTCGCATTCACCGTCGCCGAGCCCTTCATTCGAGAGCGAGCATGAGATGCAAGCGGAAATGCCTGCTGGATCAACGTTGCATGCCGGTTCCTCACGTCGCTAGTGTGACCACGCATCGCCCATGAGGGCGAGCGAATATTTCCCGCACCGCATCACCAGCTCGATTCTCTTGCACACAAACATCGGGGTCTCGGAGAATGGAGATGCAACCTCGGAGGAAACTCTTGCCATTACGATGGACTTCCCAGCGGTGCCAATGAAGGCTAACTGTGTCATGCAGATGGCCATCATCTCCAACAGGATTGAGCGCTTCGCCCAGGAACTGTTCGGGGTCGATGTGGAAACGCAGGGCGCAGTCAGGTACCTGATATGTCCGAATGGCACGCGGGTTTTCCCCAACCCGGCCTTTACTCTCCTTGATTGTCAGGAGAATGCCATCGTGCCCATGTTCGGCGAGGGACCGGCCTCGGCACTCGCCTCGAGCGAATATCGAAAACAGGAAAAGAAAAAGGGCAAGCTCTCGGTGACAGGCTGCGTGTCCATGAGCATTACAGGTCGAGCAGACGAGTGCGCAACCCTGACACTAAATCTCGGCTTGAAGCACGCCTCTTCCATTCGAGACTTACTATACTTCCCGTTGTAACGCTCAGCGTGCTTCGGTCTTTACAAGGCCGTCATAGAAATACAAGTCTACGTCAACCTTGGCAATCGCTTCTCCGCTGCCCTGGGGCACCTTGGACCAGTCATCTGTCGTTCCAGCGCGATCATTCTGGCGGACGTAGGCGTTCTCACAATCCTTCCAATATAAATATTGGCCGCGTCCTTCAATGACTCTCGGTACGATCTCGGTATTGGATGCGAAAAAGTCGGCGGATTTCGTGAGGGGTGTGACGTCTGGGCTCTGATGCATGGTTAGTTGGTCAGACAGGCAGAATAGCGGAGGAAGTCCACGTACCATCTGGCTGCCTTGATTGCAAGCGTAGTTGTTGTGTTCAAGATTGATGTAAAAACGTAGTCTTGTTCGGTGAAGCGTTGGAAAGCATGGATCGAGGCATCGAGGACTGTCGAGTATTGGATATTTCGAGGCGTTGAAGCGATATTTGGCAGTACATTTCGCGCGTTGGGCACTTGGTGGCTGGCGAACCATGAGTCCATGGACGCCCAAGGTGGAGAAGCAATCGCAGTATCACGTGATACTGCCACTCACCCACTCGCGGGATGTCCAGTTATAGGTAGTAAAGTTTTCCCCCATAAGGTGGTGGAAGCTGATTGTCACGAGACATTCTTCTTTACACATGGACTTTTTTTTTCCCGGTCACTATAATAGGGATG
>JAMQMW010001019.1:0-24899 GCA_024115155.1 Thelonectria blattea
GTGACAGGCCACCAACTGGTCTTGATGGAAGATTCTGAACTGATAGGGCTGAAGGCAGGTCCAAGATCCCATCCACCTTCACTGCCTTTGCCGTGGGGAGGACCGGGGAAGCGGGCGGGAATGTGATCTTCGGGAAGCGTACCCCGTGAAGAAGAGATGTCGTAGCCTCATGGTTAGCTAGATGATGGTCTGCAATTAACCTTGAGGGGGTCGGCGGGAAAAAGAGAGAAACAAGTCCCGAAACAGGGAAGCGCAAGCGGATGTCGGGTTGAGCGAAGCAAGTTGGCCGATGACCGATGTGAAGACAGTGAGAAATGGGCGGCACTTGGGCGTGCAACGAAGGTGACTCATTCCCTTTCCCACAGCCAAAATCACTCAATTCTCATTCGGCGCTGTACGTACGGAGCACGTAGGACTCGACTAGCGGGCAAAAGAAGGGCTAAAGTCGACTTGGTTTCGCTTATGTGAGGGCGTAATTGGGTTCCCTTCTCTCGGGATTTTGGGCCATTTCGGAACGACCAACAGGATGAAGAGCCGTGAGAGGGTCATGGGGGATGGATACGCGGTGATGGTGGTGTCGTATTATGATACCAGAAACATATGCATGTACGTATCAGCAGAGGGGTTCAAAGGACGGGCGGGTTCCCGGGCATCAGCCGGACCGTCTTTCTTTCCTTCAGCCTCGCCTCTCCCTTCGGATCCGGATACCTAGGTGAGAGATGAGAAATAAAGGGGGGGCGGACGGAATGGCAACACGGGAAGGAATCCGCGGGACAAACGTCCAGAAAGGAACGAAACAACCCGGGCGACGGTGCCTTGTGCCGGAAGGAACCGTGTGACGCGGCGGTAGTTGATTTACGAATACCTAGGTGCATCTTAGTAGTTTCCCCTTGGAAAAACGTTGGCAACGTGCTTTTCTTCTGCCTCTGCCACCTGTCACATTCTTGGAGAGGTGCCACCAACAAGCGGCGCAGTAGCAACACCACTTGATTAGTGATTGTCGAGTCTTGGCGATGATCCTCTCCGTCTCTCTCCCTCTGTCACTCTCTGATTCTCTCTCAAGTCTCTCAGAAGGAAGGATCAACATCCCTACCGCTTCTTGGAACGTGTGTCGTTGACCGCCCTTTGCGAGAAAGTTGCTGGTGTGTGTGGAGAAGAGGGATGAGACAAGAGACAGAGAGAGAGAAAGAGAGGGATAAAAAAAACTGGACGGGCTGATGTCTCAGCGCATGATGGGTTGAAAAAGATTGTCGTAACCAAGCTCTCGGTATTCCAGAGTGTTCATGTGAGGGTGATAGGTTTGAGAGGGTGCATGTGGGCGACATTATGGCGGCCCAAGACGCCGGCGGGTTGCTTGGCGCCGGGAATAGCGAGAGAGACGCTTGCGTAGAGCGGAGTTCTTTGCAAATCGAATCGAAGGGGGGGAGGAGAAATAGAGAATGGAGAAGGGAGAATGAGAGACGCGATCCGTCTTGTCCCTCGTATCCGCGCCATCTCCCCGACTTCCACATTCGAACAAGCTCGTCGAGTGCTCGCTCGTGCATGAGCCTAATGCTGGCCATCATCGGGGCCCTCCCCCCTTGTGTTGGTGGCCGTTGAGGGGCTGGGCTAGAGAGGAGACGGAGAGAGTGTGAGAGAGAGGAAGAGAGGCATAGCTCTAGAGGGCTAAACCCGGAGCAGTCGCGTCAGACGCCACAAAACTTCAGGAGGAGTGTGTGACAGACAAGTCGTCAGTTGAAAGCGACGAGATCCTGTCCGTAGATCTTCGGGGGCCATGTTTGGCGACCCCTGTCTCCAACGACAGTTGGAGGCACCACCACACCTTCTTCTTCCTTGAATGACCTCCGGCCCGGGGAGAGGCACTTGTGAGGGCTTGAGCTTGGAGACGGCGGGCCCGACACCTCTCTTCCCCTAAGTACCCCTCTCGTTGAGTTGCTGTTCCTGCTTCGCACTGCCGAGCTGCCTCAGACAGATCGACCCCCTTGTCCTTTTCAAGCCCGTGATTTCCACCCAGGGTCCCCCTCCCCTGTCTGGAGCCTCCATTGCCCATGGGGTCCTCCTGGTCATGGGTCCTGTGTGGACACTGTCGGCCGATCCCTCTCTCTCTCGACGGCTATTCATCCTTCATGTTTCCTCAATTGAGGAGCCCAGCTTCTTTGCCGCCTGACCAATCCGCGTGCAGGCTTCATAGGGCGTGCATCTCTGCATCCTGCATTTCTGCATCCCCGCGGCTGGCCTCTCGTCTCGGCCGAGCCCCAGACCATCCCGTCTGCTGCTGCAGCCATCAGCAGTACGTAGCCCTCAGCAAGCAGTGATCATCACCAGCAGCCGGCAGCAGCACCAGCATCATCATACCATCGTCGACAAAGTTGCCCATCCCCCGAGCAAAAAGATATCCCGCCATGTGTGAGATGTCGCCGCAATTTGAGATCGGATCGATCGACCGGAACCTGAGATGAATGAGATCCTCCCAAAATCATGCTCGCTCCAGATGTAACCTCGACCCCAGGAACCTTTTTTTTTCTTTCTTTTTCTTCTCTCCTCCGCCGCGACTTGCAATTTCATCATGTCGTCCAAAGTCTCAGCTGCAGTGACATCGTCTTCCAAGGTTGCCCCCTGGTCGACCGAGTCCAACTTCTACCTTCTCTTCTCAGTCTGGGGGCAATGCCAAGTCCCCCCGGGTCCAAACTTCTTCTCCTCGTCCTCGTCCAGTCTCCAATCCGATGCCGATCTGCTGTAGCCTAAACACGAGACGGGTATGAGTTGTTGTGTGTGTGGCGGGTGACAACGGGACTGAGTCCATCCGGCTCTGCTTGCTGCCCAGCCCCTCCATCATCCCCTGGTCTACCCCTCGCTCGGGCGCCCAGTGCTTGATATTCAGCTTCAGCTCTCTCCTCGTAATAGGGTCGCATTGCCATCTATCGCGAAATAGACAACCACAAAGCCGCGCGCCTGCCAGTAGGCGGTCAAGGCACTCGCCCGAGAGACACGGATACGGTGCAGTCCTGGGAAATCAAAGCGGCAACGGCCGGTTTTGAGTAACCAACCTGCACAAGAGCCAGAGGGTGAGAGACGGGGGGGGCCTTTGCTTCCCGTACACCTCTCCATCCTCGACCAGCTGTCCACGCTCCCCTGTCGACCTCGGCGGTACATATGTACCTATGCGATTCGAGCCATGGCCGAGACGGGCATAGAGGAGAGAGGGGAGAGGAAAGCGGCTGTCATATCTCACTTCCCCAAGAAATGACCATGGTCGAAAAGCCGCCCCCCTCCACCAAGCATCAGCCGGCGGCCGCCCTTCGTTATCGAGATGCATCAAGACTTCCATCGAGTCTCTCCCACTCAACCCTGTCCCCTCAAACTAACCGGGTTCCTGGAATTAAGGTGGAGGCAGCATCCCATTGATGGTTCATGAGTGCACCACCAAAAATCTCCTGTGTCGTCAGCCACCAGGTCCGAACCCCCCCATTAACCGAAAGCTACCGCCAGACAGTGGGAACTGTGTGCTGCCTTAAGCTTGTCTGTCTTCGGTGGGTGCTCCGTGTGCCGAGCCCTCCTTGGTCGTTCCCCTCGTTTCGTGCGAGAATAACTCATATGCATGCCTGACGTAGGAATGCATGCAGCCTTGCCTCGTTATGCGTACCGTACCGCAATGCATCCACCGAGATGCAGCACCGCGCTTCGACGTCTTGGACTCGGGTACCTTGGCTGTCGCCCAAAGCTGCCACCTGCATAAGGGACCTTGTTTGCTTGTGACTCCAAATATATCCCATCTCCCTCAGCTTCCACCCCGTTCTCGAAGAGGACAAGACCCTTCTGCACACTCTTCCGGGGTATAATTTGCCACCCACGACCACTATTCATCCGGCAGAAAGCAAGGCTGATCCTCCTGAGGCCTCTCGTTCTTGTAAGCAAGTCTTGGCAACCCGCTAGGCATTGGGAAGCTGAAGCCAGATTGGGACTCGCCCGTCGAGCCAGAGGAGAATAAACGGTGGCGTTCGCTTTTGTCCATTGTCACACACGCGCGGCGTCCATCCCATGCCCCATCTCTGCACTTCCTTCAAACGGCCTCCCGTCAAACGGCTTCTCAATGGTCGTGCCTGGATGACGCCTCCACCTGCCGATAGGCCCCTCGAGAGACGCCTAAAAACGCCTCCTTGCAAATCGTACGATATTGCAACCCACCTCAAACGCCTACTTCGGAACTGCCATGTCCCTCCTGTTGGCCTTTTCCCAAACAAGTGAACAATGCTGTATTGTCATTCCCTGCCCGATGAAAGTGACGCGGCGGGAGAGCCCTAGAGCTCGCACATTATTGGCTCGATTTCGGAGATGGGAATCGAATGGCAAGATCTGAGGAAGCGTGGGCCATCTCAATCTTCCTCCCGCCAAGCTGACCCCCCTAGTCGAACTTCGAGAACCAGGGGCGGCGATCCGATTAGCTGATCCTCTGGTCGAACCTCCTAGGCGCGGTTACCGATAGCCGCTGGTCAGAACACGATAAGCTGAACTCCGGGACGGGGGGCACTTCGGGGTCGCCGGGCCACACTTGGTTATTCATCACAATTGTTGAGCTGCGTTGAGTTTGGTTGTCAACCATAGGGTAGGTCGCTTGATCGAGATGGTGTGCGTGAGAGTCTTCGCAGTTCGAACATGAGCTCTCCTAGACAAGATGACGGCTACGGCTAGTCGCGAGTGACGCCCAATTGATGTGAGCCTTGCCAAATTAGCCATTCGCCGTTTAGGTTTCACAAACGTGCCTCGCTCGGCGCACACAGCATGTAAATGAAACCGCAATGTCTTCGAGCGAAGCACGGCTGGGAACACAAAGATGAAGCGCGTTGTGTGACACTCAAGGGTAGGGGTCGAGTATGTCCCTGGTCGCGGATTGAACTCATCAGACCAATGTTCCCGTGTTCTTAGTCGAAAGATTGCGTCGTAACATGTGAGATTGATCTGGGATACACAGCCCGGAGGCACTTCCTGTTGGCAACACATCTGCGTATCGTAGAGGAAGAAGACGGATCTAGAATCTTCGCTTCTTCTTGGCTGGACCAGCAGCTGCCTTCTTCTCCAACTCCCTCTTGAGTTCCTCTCGTTTTCTGTCTGCCCGCTCTCGTGAGCTTTCTCGGACCTTTGGTTGTGGTGTTTCCTCCTCTTTGATAGGAGCTTGGCTGCGACCTCGACTCTCCCGTGAGGACGATGCCTCAGCAACAGCTCCATTTTCTTTCTTTTTCCCAATCATACCCAACTTTCTGGGCGCGGACCGTGGCGGAGGTGGCTCAGAAGTCTCACCGGCTTCAGAAAGAACTGTCTCGGGTGGTTCCTGGACTGACTGCTTTGCCTTGGGTCCACCGATGCGCCCAAGACCAAGACCAGGTTTCTTTGCCGCGGGTTTGGGTGGAGGAGGAGGCGAGGATGCCGGATGATCTTGATCAGCCTCCGAAGCAGTTTCATCACCATCATCATCTGGGTCCGAAGCCGTCTCGGAGTCGTCAACCTCCCCCCTTGCATCTCGCGTCTTCGGAGGACTAGAAACTGGGCTGAGGGAGCGAGCCGGAGTGGGCTGCTTCTTTCGGCCGAGAGTGCCCAGTCGTGGAGCGGGTTTCTTGGTCTCGACTTCCCGTGTCTCGGTAGGGACGATGCGATTGCTTCGAGGCGGAGGAGCAGCGTCAAACTCGTCTTCAGTTGAGGCATCATCTGGGAATGGCTCCGTCTTTGCCGCCACTGGCCGAGAAGAAGTCAGATGGGGCGGGGTTGATTGGACTTGAAAGTCGTCATCAACATCCATTGAATCCTCTGGAGGGGGCAGTGTTGCTTCACTAACGACTGAAGTTTTCCGTTGTGATGGTCTCTGTGATGATGATGCCCCTTGGAACTCATGCCACCATTGATCGAGTTTGGGACTTTCGTCAATATCTAGGCGGGACTCAAACTTGAGTCCCTCGCCTCCAAAAACCCTGTTGACCAGAGCTTCTGTGGTGCTCGGTGTGTCCTCGTTGGCAGCCATCCCGGATTGCCAACGTCGTCGGTCGAAGGGCTCTAAACCGGGAACCTTGTCCGCAGCAGCCGCTCTGGACACCTTCTTCTTGCCAGATAGTGGATTGAACACATGCTCCAAACCTGTGCCCAGAGCATCCAATTTGTCCAGTAATTTGTTTAGGACGGCATCCTTCTGGCCCAAGATGCGAACCAGCGACTCGACCTCTTGATGCCTCGTGAGGTGAGCCTGAACCAAAGGAAGCACAAGATCTGTGGCAGTTGTAGAAGAAGGGGACTTTGCAAGATGAATGGGCCATTTCAAGGGCTGTAAGCCCGGAAGCTGGCATGTTATCTCCAGAGTGAGCCCGTCATTTCCAGCGTCGGAGCTTGACGCCCGTGTCAACTTGAGTGTCGTCTGATCATGGCCGGGGTGAGATGGATCCAAAGCGCTTTGGAGGTTTGTGAGGAACTTGGCCATGTTGTCTGACGTATCACTTGGGTCTATAGAGGTATTCTCACTCCAACCCCTGATGCAGATGGCTTTTCGATCGAGGCTCTCGGTCCACATGTTGGCCATGTCGGTGACATGCACGGTATACGCTGCCGTGTCGGTATCCATGGAGACGAGCAAGACGGGCATGCCTGGAGACGAGTTGAGCGGCAGCGGCCGCCATGACTTTGCGGAGGACATGTCCGTCTGGGAAGAAGGACAAGAAAGGGGTTCCGGAGTTGCAAGTGATTTGTGTATTAGGCCGAGATGACCGTCACAAGCTGTGACGTTGCCTGAGCCGGGAATGGGATATGGATGGCAGATAGGTAAGCGAATAGCTGGACGGTCTCACAGCAAGGATGTCAAGCGCCTTGGACGTATGTCGTTGACGGGATGTCTCAGCCTCTTCCCTGAGACTGGGGTTCAGAGGGCGTGTGTCCCAAGGAAGCAACGGAGGGTTTCCTAGTTGGCGCTGAAAACGGCCGAAAAGAGCGTCGACGTCGTTTCAGGAGGCTGAATCAGTCGACGGGCAGGAGATCGGATGATGGTCCGGAGTTGCAGGTGCCAGCGTGCCACAAACCATGTGGACTTTCGGAGGCTTCGTTGAAATAGGAAGCAAGTCCAGACCCGCGGGACGGCAAGGATTCAATGTCGGCAAATCAAATGAGGGCTCGTGAGACGGATCACAAAGTGCATCCTGTCTCCCGTGTTTCTCGAAGCGAGGGAGAATCTTGGACGCATGCAGGAACGCGGTGAAGACGGAAGATGGAAGTCGGAGAGATTGAAGCTGACGCGCCTGCCTGGGGTGAGGTTGGGCGAGTGGGGCAACCGCGTTGGAGAAGCTCTTGCACCTCGAGTTCAGCAACCTGAGTGAGGATGAAGAGACGGGTATTATTACACCTCCAAAAGTGCATATTCGAGTAGTATCTCATAATTAGGGACCAAGAAGATCAACAGAGAAAGGTTGACATTCTCACCTGCGACAATGCGGTTTGGGGCTGATTGGCGAGTTTGGCGCTCTCGCACTTGCCGAGTAGGTGAATTGAGGTCATGAATGCAGCTTGATGGTCAGAAAGCTTCGATAATGGGGGCTATCTCGTAGGTAGGTACGATACAAAACCGTGAATTAGATCATGTTTATCGGGTTTGGCAGCTCGATCCTCGTGAAATTGGTGCTCAATTCATTTTGTTTGGCAGGTTATAGTTCTTCCTTGCACCTCCCTTTTCAACAATTAAGATTGGGCCCGGTTAGCTCAATCGGTAGAGCGTGAGACTCTTACGAGTTCACACATCTCAAGGTTGCGGGTTCGACCCCCGCATCGGGCTATTCCTATAACACACGTTCTTTTTTTGCACTTTGGTCGTATTTTTGATATCCCTTCATCAAGAAGTCGATATCTGTAATGTTGTGTGTGTCAAGGCTAATCTCTATCCTCGCATTAATTAGATGGCAGAAAAGTGTGGTATTAGCACAAGGGGCCATAAGATCAATGGACCCTAAGTACTGCGTAAGAGTTGAGAAAAGGGATCAAGTCGGGTTGGGTGGGCAGAGATGTATGGCAACTCTCTGCTGTGTGAACATCAAGCCTCGTCCAACAATAATAGCATCGAAATCTTCAGCATGACCTCCTCAGCTCCAACCCACTTCTCGGGGATTCGATTCAAAGTCGACTAGGCAACCTCAAACAACACCGCTCCAGGGCCCATATAGCGCCCCAAACCCCTAATTAATTTCGATAGGGCGCTGCGATGTCCGTTGCCGGCTGCGATCTCAGATCTCGCTAGCTCAATCCTCGATCTCGAGAGACGTCATCGAAGCCTTGAAATCGGATGCCAGATCAGCCATGTCATCACCATTGGAGGGCCTAAATGAGAAAGGAAATGAGGGAGCATCTAGAATTTTCAGGTCGTACGGGAACATGCATTACCTTTCTTCCCTTTGTTCACCAATGTTTGTTGTTGTTGACAGCCTTCTCACGCATGTTATCCCGATTTCGTCTGCCATCGCCGACATCACAGACACGATTCGAGCACTTTAGCCGTCTGCGCCTGTCTTGGTCCTCTGGGTCGCTTGTCCATTCTTTGACATTCTACACGATGCCTCCCAAGCGCAAATCTGCGACATCTCCTCAGTCGAATGGCGCTGTGAAGAAGCCCAAAACTGTGGACAAGTCCAAGTTTGACGATGTCCTTCGCCAACCACACCACAACGCCCATCTCTCCGAGGAATATGGCCTTGTTCTCCGCAAATACTACCCTCCCGAGATGAGCAACGCGCGCGCGCGCGCATATAGAAACGATGAAATCCCTCGACCGATCGAGACGTTACGCGCTGCCCTGGAAGAGACCGCCCGAGCGCGAAAGAAGGTCGAGGCCAAAGATGCCGTGGTGCACTGGTTCAAGATGGACTTGCGGCACACAGACAACCGAGCGCTAGCTCTCGCGAGCGATAAAGCCCGGGAGGCTCGCGTTCCTTTGATTTGCTTCTACATCGTGAGCCCGGAGGACTTTGAAGCTCACTTGCGGTCGCCCGTCCGCATCGACTTTGTGCTGCGAACCCTTCAGGTGCTCAAAGACGACTTGGCGAAGCTGGATATTCCCCTCTATGTTGAAACCGTCGAGAAGAGAAAGAAAATTCCCACTCGCATTCGGGAGCTCATGGATGGATGGGGCGCAAACCATCTCTTCGCCAACATGGAGTACGAAGTTGATGAGCTACGACGAGAGGCCGCCATGGTGAGAGACCTCGCCGCGCACGGCAAGTCGTTTGAAGTTGTTCACGACACCTGTGTTGTCCCTCCAGGAAACTTGCAGACTGGAACCGGGAAGCAGTATGCCGTGTACACGCCGTGGTACCGGGCGTGGATGGCACATGTTCATCAGAATCTCGAGCTCCTCGAACTCTTTCCGAGGCCTGCCAAGAACCCAAGGAGTGTTCGGGAACAGTTCAAGGAGCTCTTTGATGTGCCCGTTCCAGACGCTCCCAAGGGCAAGGCTCTCACTGCTGGAGAGAAGGAGAAGTTTCATGCTCTCTGGCCGTGCGGCGAGCATGAGGCGATGCTGCGACTGGACAAGTTCTGCGAGGAGAGGATTCGAGGGTACCGTGATAACCGGAACTTTCCCTCGGATAATGGTACCTCTTGCCTCTCTGTACATCTGGCCTCTGGTACCATCAGCGCCCGAACTTGCGTCAGTGTCGCTCGAGACAGAAACACGGCCGCCAAGTTGAACGCGGGGAGCGAAGGGATCCAAACGTGGATCAGCGAGGTCGCGTGGCGAGACTTCTACAAGCATGTGCTGGTCAATTGGCCATACATTTGGTAAGCTCCAAAGCATCATACACTCAAGTCTAAAGCCTAACAATTCGCAGCATGAACAAGCCCTTCAAGCCTGAGTACGCAAACATCGCCTGGTCCTACGACGAGGAGGACTTTGCCGCCTGGTGTGAAGGCCGGACCGGCTTTCCCATTGTGGACGCCGCGATGCGACAGCTCAACCATCTGGGCTACATGCACAACCGATGTCGCATGATCGTAGCCTGCTTCTTGTCAAAGGACCTTCTGATTGACTGGAGGATGGGCGAAAAGTACTTCATGGAGCATCTGATCGACGGCGACTTTGCCAGCAACAATGGCGGATGGGGGTTCAGCGCCAGCGTTGGTGTTGATCCTCAGCCGTACTTTAGAATCTTCAATCCTCTGCTTCAGAGCGAGAAGTTTGATCCCGATGGAGAGTACATCCGCAAATGGGTCCCTGAGCTCAAGGATCTCAACTCGAGGGAAATCCACGATCCGTACAATCGTGGTGCTGGGCCCAAGGCAAAGAAGAAGGGGTACCCCAAGCAGATCGTGGACCACAAGCAATGCAGAGAGAAGGCTTTGGCGGCCTACAAGGATGGAATTGAGAGCGACGATGCGTGAGGAGTATCATGGAACAACGATTTAGTTAGCATTCAGAAAGAGCGATGCACCCTCACGAGGCCGTCACTTGATATCATTACGATGAAGTTCATTCATTATGTTAGACCCGTATCTGTACCATAGCAAAGGACTTAACCGCCACGGCTTTTTCAGAGCCTGTTCAATCTGCGGCGTGGAGACTATCAAGGTAGTCCCAGAATCCCCGAACAGAGGGCGACCCTGGGGTCATCCGAGGAGACTTCGCTTGCCGGGACAGGTGCACCACATCACCACTTATTCATCACATCTTCGGGACGCATCGTTGTGTTGTCTCAAAATCGAGCCGAACGCCTCGAATTGGATTTGCTAGATGCAGCCAACCCTAGTTTCTTCCACCCATGCCTTCATGCCCGACCCAAAAACCCTAGGGTCCATTGTCAGAATCCCTATCATTTTTTTCGAAGAGACCCGTAAACCAGATGCGAAGTACCTTTGCCGATTTTTGACGTTTATCGCTGGGCGCTCCAGACGCTCTTGAGGAGGCCGTCTCGCTGGGCCAGGCGGTTGAGGGCGTCGTCGGACTCGCCCATCGCTCGGACGAAGCCGCAGAGGGCGTAGACGTGGTTCTCGCCCTGGACGGCACGGCCGTTCTCGTCGACCTTGGAGATCGAGATCTGGACGGAACCGTGGTCCTTGGCCTTGATGATGCGGTTGGTAGCGCTGCACTTGCGGGGGACGTAGCTGGTGGAAGGGAAACTGCGTCAGTATTCGATCTCGGGGATGCGCCTCGCGCCTTCGCTGGAGTCCTTACAGATCGACGATCTCGCCACGGTCGTTCTCCATTTTTGCGGTATTGGGGGGAGGTTGTGAAGGTGGTTTCGGTGGTTGTTTTCGGCGGGGGAATTGAAGTCGTCGCAAAGGCTTGGGTGGGATGCAAAAAAGTTACGTCGAAATTTGGTGTGGTTCGCCAATTTCGTGGGGCACGAGGGCTTGTGTGCGTCATGTGCCCCGTCATGTGACACCGCGGCAGTGACGCGATCTCGTCTGGAGCCGCACCCCTCCAGCCAATGCAATCGTGAATCATGCGCCCTTGTTGACGGTCAGCCGCCCCGTTGGAGTTTCACGACAACGCCTGTACCTGCGTTTCTTTAGACCTCTCTTGACACCATCACCATTTTGCTGCGCACTATAAATCTGAGATGCGCGCTGCGCACTCAGTCGTCAGCCTTGCGCGCAATGGCACCTTCCAACGTCTTTCGATCGTCGCCGGCTCACGACCCAAGACGCGATAGCCTGGTATTTGAGTCCTCATCTCCAGGCTTACCTCCACTCCAAGACATCCTTTCCCAGCGACCCGACCGACCTCCCTTGCGAAGCGGCATCAAAACAATACCAACCCCAGATGGAGCACCCACACACTTCATCGCCGGCAACAGTTTCTTCAATCCGACAGAAGTGCCTAGCCCCCGCCCAGAAGCAGACCCCTCGGTTATGGCACGCCCGCGCGGTCCCGACTTTTCCGATTCGAGTGTAGAGATCATACAAATTACGAAGCCTGGGAAATGGAGAGCCAAGAAGAGCGGGCCAAAGGAGGCTGGCGGAGTGAAGAAACCGACTCGGCAGAAGGCAACCCAGGGGAAAAAGAAAGGAAAGCAGCCTCAAGCCAAAGCTGCTACGGACGACGTCGAATCTGGGGACCTGGACGCAGCTCTCAAACCTGGGGCTTCAAAGTCTAGAGCCACAAAGAAGGCCATCACAAGCAAACATTTTGAACCACCCGTCACTACCGAGTCGGAGCCGTCTGCAAAGTTGGATCAAGGCAACATCAATGAGCCGTTGAACTTGGAACACGCGAGCACTAGAAGGAATGACTGGACGCCTCCTGCCCAGAAATCAGTCATCAATCTCGACTCTGGCTCTTCTGCACTTAGGCAGCCTCCATCCTCGGAATTTGATGCGCCACGGGCCCCAATATTCAAAGACCTTGTCCATGGGTACTCGTGCACTGACCAGATGCATCAAACTGCGTCTGCGGCACCATCCGACGAAGACTCGAGCTTTCTCAAGAAAAGGAAACGCATTGAACTGGTCGCCATTCAGGAAAGAGACGCAGCAGAAACGGAAGTCAAATCACCGACCAAGAAGAAGGCACCCAAGAAAAAGGCCAGGACAATCACCGAATTAGCGACCGCAGCTTATAGAGTACCCTCTCAACCAGACGAAGCCCCTCCCTCTCCATCAATCATGGACCATTTCCCACCGAAAAGTGGTGATGCTGCTGCTGCAGGAAACGAGACGACAAAGAAAGGCAAAGGCAAAACGAACGCACGGAAAAGGCCACCCAAGGCTTCGAAAAAGAAAGCTGCTCCTCCAAAACCAATCCTACTCTCCCCAGGAGCGGCACTTGATCAGGCAGCAAGGCAAGACTACATCTTTGGCACCTCGAGTCAATTGGCCAGAGAGCCATCGCCTTCTGTTTTGCGAGATATTCAGGTTGCATTGAAGCATTCCAACGAAGCGGAATACGTGGATATCACTACCATCGTCAGCAGTGATCCGGTTGAGCCTCTGGAACAGCGATCTCGACTGTGGGATGCTGCTGCGAGGGATCCCGAAGGGGATCTCTTCGATGTCGAAGTCGTTCACCTGGTTGACGGATCACCTCAATTGCCCATGATAAACCGCCAATCTGACCCCTTTGGGTATTTTGGAGAAGGTTCAGAGGAGGCCCTCGCTGAGAAACCCGAACTCGCGCCTTCTGATGCTGCTCTTTCATTTGTCAACTTGTCCGACATCCTGCCTTCGCCCGGAAAGAAGGTCATCCAGATTGACGACTCCCCGTACTTTTCCGACAGCGATATTTCTACCAGCACGAACATTCTTGCGCCAAGAAAGCAACTAGCCGAACCGGCGTACCAATCTCCCGCCTTATCGGATCCCCCGCAAGATCCGGTTGAAGTCGATCTTCCACTTCGACCCGATTTCGATGCCCTCACTGATGTTCAGTTGGCAAAAGAAATCAAATCCTATGGTTTCAAGCCTATCAAAAGACGGACTGCCATGATTGCGATGCTGGATCAATGCTGGCAAAGCAAAGTGCGACTGGGTCAAAGTGGGATCCATACAAGTGCGGCTCGGTCAGCTGCCACTTCGAAGTCGGCAGCGGCAGACAGTTCTGCTGCTGCTGCTTCGAATCCTAGCAAGAAACCTCGGGGTCGGCCCAAGAAAAGTAGTGTCACTGCGTCGGATCCGCCCCCAACACCAAGCCCCAAGAAGACATCTCGAAGGAGGAATAGTGTCAACGCATCGGAGCCTCAGGAGCCGCCTCCCTCTGCGCAACCACCGGAGACTCCAAAACGGCCTCGGGGGCGCCCAAGAAAGGACAGTATCCCCTCGCCATTAGAGACTTCGCCAAAGCGGAAAGCAAAATCCAAGTCGCCGAAGAAAACTGCCGGTCCCAGCCGCTCAAGGGGCAAGAAAGCTGCGGATCCCGTTGTCGAGATTCCCGATTCAGCCTCAGAGGATGGCATCGATATCGCTTCTTCACCGGGTTCGACCGTCGAACAGATGTTTTCGTCTCCGCCGCCCCTCGATTTGTCTCTCTCCACGACTGACGATAACGACCTCTCCCTGGTGGCGCCTCCTGACGATTCACAGGTTGTGCTATTCGATCACATTACGAAAGCAATCAAGTCGGCCCCGAGGTCAGCAGACCCGGCAAATCCCTCATGGTATGAACAGATTCTGCTGTACGACCCTCTCGTTTTGGAAGATCTTGCCGCTTGGTTAAATTCTGGAGAGCTTACCCGGGTTGGCTTTGATACCGAGGTCAGTCCCGGCGACGTGAAGAAATGGTGTGAATCCAAGAGTGTTTGCTGCTTCTGGAAGACCAACCTGCGTGGAAGGGAGCGCAAACGATTTTGACGAGCCATCGGAATAGAAGCGAGGCGTTGGCATTTGTATTTGGATCATGGCGTTATGTCAAGTACATGGGTATCACGATCATCACGTTACTCAACGAAGCAACTTATTCCGAATTCGCGTTTCTTGATAACAAAACTAAATAGATCCATTAGTCTCCGCAGCCTTGCCTATCACGCTGGGTGTCGCGCAAGGAACATTTCTACTGTTCTTGAACCCGTTCGTCCAGACAAGAGCTGAGAGACCATTTCTTCTACCTATCCGACTCGGTCCGAGTACAAATTTCCGGTGTCATAATTTCGTAATCCGATCGCTCTACTATGCCATGCGACAAACAAAAAGAACAACAGTCCAGTCCACAGAGGAGACGCTCTTCAAAGTCCTCCGACGTGTATCATTGCGCCAGCACAAGGCACGCTGTGTCCAAATGCTTTCGGTTCTACTTGTTGCCTGTGGTCGCAGGAGGATCCTTGGGCGTGTCGTCGATGTTTACTCCTCCCGCGGCCCATCTGTCGGTCACCTCGGTGGGCCGGTTGAGAAATGTCTTGATGGGATCAACGGTTCTGAGTCTTGTTAGCAACTGCGCAGATGATCTTTCAGGACGGTCGGCTTACTCGTCAGACATGCTCACCAAGTTGAAGCTTGGGTCTTTGTTGGCAATATAGAGTGCGGGAAGAGTTGAAGTGTGAAGGCTTGGTCTTGAAGTGTTCCAAGGTTTGTGCTGCTTGGGCTCGAGGGTATATTTTCGAGGGAGAGACACGAAGGCTCACGTCGGCTCAGGATTGTAGCTTTTATAGTCCTCGCCCGGCATACCCTCCGCCATCTGCCGCGATATCCCGGACTCGGTCAGAAACAGGATTTTGCAAATTGAGGTATCCCTAGGTCCGCTCCATGGGCAACCATGCCTCCAATCTTTGCCAATGATACGCAACCACATTTTCGGTCCGTACGGGCTCTCTGTATTGAAAGGGCCTCGACTAGCCTCGGGCACCAGCAGCACACACCACTTTTTCTACCCTCCCCCCTCGGGATGTTGATCCATGCTCCTCCCCGTGGGCGAGTAAGTCGTCTTGAAGTTGACCTTCCTCTCGCGGCTTGACAGCGAGGCTGTGGGCCACGACCACGGCCAATGACGTGCCAATGACGAATGCGCAGGCTATCTCACACGTGTCGGGGAGGAGTGGTGATGGACTCCATGGTGTAGGGGATATCCTTCACGGGGTAGGGGAATAGGTAGGCCGTGGACGGCGGTTGGTCCCGAGCAAACCGTCTCCCGTGACCACATGGCATGGCGGGCCAGCGCAGCAGCAATGTTGCATGGGAGACCGGGCATGGGAGAGAGGCTAGAGTTGGCCACGGGCTCTTTGACGTATGTAGGTTTCGAGGGAGAAAGCTCATTCGCCGGGCTGGGATAATGATATCCCATGTGCATAGGCTTTGGTTACATGCTGACTATGCAGCCGTGGTCACGCCCGCTCAGCACAATGCTCCCTCCGTCCTCCGAGGGCATGTGTGCAAAAATGTTGGCGCACCCCGCCAATCGTTCGACCTTTGTGGTGATTGACATGCAGCCACCGTGGCCCCAGGTCGCGCGCGTCGTGACTTTGCCCGGTCCCAATCACCGGGTGCCAGAGGGGCCGCCTATTTCTTACACCATGCATACTACCGGTGAGCAGGTCTCAGAAGCGACGGCCCCTTCAACGGTTCCGCTTTGGAAGGAGGGAGAGGGGCAAATGATGTGTGCGGCTCTGCTCCCAGCTGTTCAGCTATCGAAGCGCTGTTTGCCGCGATTTGCGATAGGAGGGGGACTCGACAGTGGCTAAAACTTGTCCGCACCTCACTGGTTCGCGGCTGGTCTCTTGGTTAGGAGACGCTTCCCTGTCGATGCGAGGCCATTATGTCGTCTGCATGTAGGCATGTAGAGAGGGGGGAAGGAGTTGCGTGGGCCAAGACCCGACGAAAGGCTCCTGCTCGGCTCAAGGGCACGAGGAGGGGGGTGATGTTGATATATCGTCGTTATCAGGTGCACGGGCGGTCGTGACAGCCTCGCCGGCGGCCGAGTCCCTTGGTCCGGGTGAAAGAGGTGGAGAAAGAGATACGTGCCGGTTCAGCCCGAGACTGGGGAGTGAGAGTGTTGGTTGAGTCGAGGGACCGGTCAGAGGAGTTTCGTTGCACGACGACTCCTTTGTTCGAAGCCGATGGTGGTCATGACTTAAAAGGCGCTTAAAGAGGGTTTCCGCGGAGCATCAAGCAAGCAAGCAAACCAGGGTTTAGGAAGTGGTTGCATGGGCTGGGTAAGCTCAACCCACCCCCCCTAGCCGGCAAACACGATGCAAGCTTCAAGCTGGCATCTGGGAAATCCGGGGTAGAAGGCAACGAAGTGCAACTTCTAGAAAAGCCCCCGGGGCAGCTAAGGAGCGGGCGAGCGAGCAAACGGGCTGTCGGTCACTCAGAAGGGCAATGAGAATGTGGGCAAGCATATCCCGAGTGCGTGGTAGTGGTAGTGGTAGAGAGGGAAAAGTGCAACGAAGATCATGCAGTGACAACACATGAACGCCACCAAAGAGGAGTGATGGGAGGTCGCGGGGATTTTGTGATGTATCAGATTTTTTGCGTGATGCGCGTGTAATTATAATAAGCAGACGCGAGGCTGTTGTTTGTTTAAAGGGGCAGCGCAGCCTGAGTGTTGCCAATGGATGTATAAGTTGTGTTGCACGAGGCTGGGAAGGATGGCTGAGAAGGATGGCTGAGGGACTATCATTTTTTAAACAATACGGGCAGTACGAACAGACGGAGAACGGACAACTCGGACAGCGCACAAGGCCATCGCTCAGAGGCAGATCGGACATGGAGTAAACGCAACGACCGACAGCGGATACGTGCCCGATGATTCCAAAGGGCTGGCAGCTGACTCTAGCCAGAAACGGCCAATCCCTTGGACGTCTCGGCCATCTCTTGGGGCGAATCGACGGAGTGCGGGAGTCTTGATAAGCCGCTCTTTCAAGCCTTCAAGACTTCGTGACCATCTAGTTTCGGGCGTGGCCTCGTAGACCGACTGAAAGGTGGTTGAAATGGATTGGTCATCAACCGAGCGGGGGCTGGTCAATTAAGAGTCGAGAGGAAAATAAGGTGCTTGGGCAAGGTTAAGAGGGTAGATCTTTTGGGGCATCAACTGAGTCTTCTTGAGCATCTTCTCTTTCACAGGCTCCATTGTCCAGGCGTTGGCTGCCCCGTCCAAAACCGTTTTCAGCGGCCTTCATTGGATCCTTTCAGCCTTTCCACGGCCATCACCAACTCCCGTTCCCGTCCACAGTTTTTTTTTTTTTACCTCCGCAGCCCGCAGCGGAAGGAACATGGGACTTCGATTGGAGGAGCCCTCATTCCTTCCTTCCTCTGAAGCCTCCTCTCGCCCCCCACCACATTTCCATTGAGAGAGTTCTTTTGCTTGCCTTTCTATCTCCTCCTCCTCCTCACACGCAATCCCCTACTCTCTCCGGTCCGGCTCCTATTCTATGCTCCCGCCGTCGCCGCCGCCGCTGTCGCCAGCCGCAACCCTCGCGCAGGCAGCCGTTTCATCCATGGTAGCGCCCTGTCCGACCTGGACGCACGTCATCCAATCCGCTCCAGCGCGTCTCAGCCAATTCTCGCTCCAACAATAACAAGTCGCCGTCGTTGCCGTTCCTCGAGAAACAACGTGGCACCATGTCGTCCTATTACGAGAGCCTGGCCATGAGCTTCGACTTCAACCACCTCGCCGACGGCGCTGATGCCCAACCCAAGCCCTCGACTTCGACCTCCAGTGCCTTACCGGCCTCTAGCCAACCGGTTCGCGCGACGGGCAATGTCACCGTCTATCCCACTACCGGCCCCGATGCCCATACGACGCCCATCATGGCCCCGGGTGGCTCCGGAACTCCAGCCATCAATCCCCGATCCTGTGTAACTTGTCGACGCCGCAAGGTCCGCTGCGACAAGCAGATGCCCTGTTCCAACTGTCGTCGTGCCCAGATTCCCTGCCTCTTCCCCGCTCCCGGTCGAGCCCCGCGCCAACCGCGCCCCAGAGATCCCAATGCGCCCCCCAAGAACTCGAGCCAGCGCGAGCAGGAGCTGATGAAGCGGTTGCGGAAGCTTGAGGGCATTGTCGAAGACCTGAGTGGCCAGATCGAGGTTGAATCGAGCGGCAAGGGCCCTTCGTCCGCCAGCTCTCCCGATGCCGCCCACAACCCGCACGCCGCCGAGAGGGCTTCTACTCTACCACCGAGGCAGCCGTCGAATGCTCCCCTTTTCGGCTGCCACAGCGGCAGTCCCTTGGAGAGCGACGCCGCCAGCGAAAACAGCGAGGCTGCGCGGAGAAAGGAACTCCACCAGAAATTCGGCCGTCTTGTCTTGACCGAACAGACAGGGAACCGGAGGTATGTCAGCAGTGGCTTCTGGACAAAGCTCAACGACGAGGTACGTTATTTTGCTTCTTCCCAGCAGCTGACGTGGCTAACTTTGAGTAGCTCGACTCCATTCGCCAGGAGACTCAGAAGCTGACCGACGACGACTCGGACGAGTCTGATTATGAGCTCACACCCGAGACGTCTCCTTCCAGTGCCGCTCCCGTGGATCACCACGCTTTCGTTCTCGGCTATCGCTCAGCCGATGTTGACCTGACGAAATGCCACCCAGTGGCTTCTCACATTCCTTTCCTTTGGCTTGTGTTCAAGGAGAATGTTGAACCGCTCATCAAAGTCGTCCATGTGCCAACCGTGGACGCCATCTTCAGCGATGCTCGAAAGAACCAAGCCAGTCTTACTCCGGCCCAAGAAGCTCTCGTTTTTTCCATATACTACGCCGCCGTGACATCTCTCGAGGCCAACGAGGTGAGATCCAAGTCATGTCTATCATGAGAGCATCCACTAATACAAGACCAAAAAGGTGCAAATCAATCTCGGTGCGAACAAGGAAGACCTTCTCAACCAGTTCCGCTTCGCCGTGGAACAAGCTCTATCCAAGGCAAACTTCCTCCATTCCTCGGATCTGACCCTCCTTCAAGCCTTTACCATTTTCTTGGTCGTCGTGAGGCGACAAGATGACAGTCGGTTCTGCTGGTCCCTCATCGGCCTCGTCGTCCACCTCGCCCAGGGCATGGGCCTTCATCGCGACGGAACTCATTTCGGGCTGAGCCCGTACGAGACGGAGATGAGGCGACGCATCTGGTGGCAATTGCTGGTGCTCGATCTTCGATCTGCCGACGAACTTGGGGCCGACCTCATCATCAGCGACCGCGATTACGACACCAACTTGCCGAGCAACATCGACGATGCCGACCTGACACAAGAGATGACGGAGTTTCCCAAGGAAAAGGAGAGTCGCTCTGATTGCGCCGTCGCTCTCGTTCGCTACGAGATCTGCAGTCTCAGCAGACGTCTCGTGAGAGCTTCGTCGGCATTCGCGAATATATGTCCCCGGGGAATGACCCTTACCGGCGCCAGCCTTCCCGAACGAGAGCGGATGCTCATTGAAGTGTACCAAGGGATAGAGAGCAAGTTCTTGAAGAACGTCGTCCTTCACGAGACCGACCCGCTGTACTGGATGGCTGCCATGATTGCCAGGGTCATCATGGCCAAGATGTGCCTCGTCATATACCAGCCGATGCTGTTTCCTGGGTCAGACGGCGAGCTGAGCGACGAGGCCCGACAACGCGTCTACGTGGCGGCCATTGAGATCATGGAGTACAGCTATATTCTGGCGACGGATCCTCGCTGCAAGCAGTACAGGTGGCTGTTCATGACATATACCAACTGGCACGCCATGGCCTATTTCTTGGTCGAGTCTGTCGAGCGTCCCTGGACCCCGCTCGTCGAGCGTGGTTGGAAGAATCTTCACCACTATTCGAAGGTTCAGTTTACGAAGAATGACAATCACGCCGCCGCAATGATGCCCCTGAAGAGGCTTCTTCATCGAGTGGGCAAGCATCGAGAGACAGAAATCACCCGTCTCAAGGCGAACCCGAGCGATGCCTATCGGTTGGACTTTACAGAGCGGATGAACCCGACACATGCGCGATTCGGCCCAGTGCCAGGTGCAGAAGGGAGGATGGAGCAAATCAGGGAGGAATGGCTCCAACTTGTCCGTCCAGAGGGGGCGACACCGTGGCCCACGTCGGCGCCCCTGGCGCTTACTCAACAATCCCCAGTTGAGAAGCAAGAGGAGCAGTCGCCACAACAAGTCTCGGCTCCCGAGGCAAAGCCACAGCCATCGCCGCCACGAACTCCTCCCTCAAACAGTCTCCCGACCAATATTGAGCTCTCGGATGCCACCATGACCATGATAGATGATCTGATGTCCCAGGAAACGACTTTCCCCATGACAGCATTCTGGCCCATGAACGATATCGTTGCCAGCGAAATGAAGAATTCTGCGAACAATGTGGCCGGATCTGCCCCAGCCACCTCGACGGCCTCCGTTCCTCACATGCAAAGCCCTCCTCTTGGGCAGCAAATCCCCGACTCTGTGGTACTTCCCAAGGATGACAACCCACCTCCGTATCTTTGGGCAGACCCATTCACATCCATGAACAGCAGCTTCGGCGACGTTGGTGTGGAAGACACGGATATGTTGGGAGAGGAGTTCAACTGGCAGGACTGGAGCCAGAGCATTCGCGGATTGGAAATGGAGAGCACGCAGCCGCCGCCCAAAAAATGGTAACGAATGAATGACGAAATGAAGACGAATGGGTGGGTTTGGATATTTGGGGCTCCGGAGGGCCGGTAGCTTCTCCCGCTCGCGTTGTATGATACCCTAAGCTGGTGCAGTATGTAATTAGGCATGCAGATGGAGTTTGCTCCTCTACGAATACTAGCCACACGAATGGCTTCCCCCCTCTCATTCGAGTTCAGATTCATGTGAAGGCTCAGTGAGTCTATTTACAGCTCTTGGTGGTGTTCGTCGTCGATGGGCGTCTATAGTTTATGCTCTTCGCTCTCGGCCTTCCTCTCCTCCTCCAACACTTCCTCCCGCCTCCTCACTTCCACATTAGTCGGCCCCTCCTTGCCAAAGTTGACCAGAACAACCCTCTCCCAATCCCCCGCCCGACCCGAGTCCTTGAGCTCCGGCCCCGGCTTATCCAGCGCCAGCACCACCCTCTTATCCGCCTTCCTAACAAACAAGGTATGCGGGCTCATGACCTTGTCCGCCCATGCCACATCCGCCGTCGGGTGCCGCCTGCCCCGCTCCGTCTCGGCAGTGGGCACGCGGGCCGCAAAGGCGAGCAGCTTGTCCCGCTGCGACGACAGGTGCAGGGGTCCTTGCTCGGGGGACGCGGCGGTGGCGGAGAGCACGGAGGCGACAAGGCGGAGGAGGTAGAGCTGCGGGGGGAAGAGGATGATGGCGTTGGTGGCGGCTTGGGCGAGGAAGGTCGTTGCCGGGGCGAAGAGGGCGGTTGTGTGCTCGACGCCGTTGTCGGGCGTGGGGATGAGGGGAGGGGAGGAGGAGGAGGGGTGGGTGCTGCGGGAGAGGGGGAGGAGGTAGATGTACATTTGGGCGGTGAAGCGCTTGGAGTTGATGGCGGGGGTGATCCAGCGCGTGAAGGGGATGAGGCCCTCTGGGGGGGGATGTTAGAAACTTTGAGTGGAAGAGTGAGTGAGTGAGTGTCTTTACGAACCGGTATCTGGCTCGGCACCCAGTGAAGCCACCCAGTCCCCAAACTTGACTTGATTCCCGTGAATCCTCCGTCTCGCCACATCCCTCTCCTCACTACCCAAATCCACCAACTCCCCATCCTTCCCCTTCGCCAACAACACCCCCGTCTCCTCAAACGTCTCCCGCACGGCGGCAAGCCGATACGCCAACCCGTCCCGGTGACGCTCCGGCGACCCGGGCGCGGGCACCTCGCCGTCGTGGAAGGCGTCCAGGTTGCCTCCGGGGAAGACGTGCGCGGACGCGAAAGACGAGGAGGTCTGGACGCGGCGGAGCAGGAGCACGTCGTTTTGCGGCGAGAGGAGGAGGACCGAGGCGCTGGGGCGGGGGTCGCTGAGGGGACGCTTGTCCGTCTGCGAGGAGGAGGAGTAGTTTATGCGGTTTGAGGGTGCCATGGTGAATGGCGGAGATGCTGAGGGACGGAGGAGGGCGGCGGATGTGAGAGGTGAGTTACGGGGAGGACAGTTGACGGTGGTGGTGGTGGCACAGCGATGGAGGAGCAGCGGACGCCGGATGGCGCTGGCAGGGGCGAACATGGAGAGGAAGATGTTGGAGGGGTATGTATTCACGAGGAGGAAGAGGGTGTGCAGGTTTGTATTGCGTATTGTGTCTCTCCGGCGTCGACACGAGCGGCTATCAATACGCAGCCGAGGTTCCCGCCCTGTTCGGCTCCGTAGGGCGTAGTGCGAATGCCGGAGCTTGGGCGGGGTTTTTGGACCGTGTGTTGCCGCCGTGCGGGGGAGAAGGAGGGACGTTTATTGGCATGTGTCGGTGATGTGTTGTGATGGATTTACTGGGAAGAAAAGGTGATGCTGCCGAGGTGTAGCCTAGAACCGCGATATGATGTTTCGTGTCGCAATCATAAATGCGTATTCTGTTGATATCTCCCACTGATTTCCTGCCTCTTGCGATGTGGGAGGGGACGTAATTATTCCAAGATCCCATTGATGATTGGGGTCAGCTGGGAACGAGAGTAGGAAAAAGTATGAACTCCTCCGCGATCGTTAACACCCACAGCTATCAGATCAAAAAATCTCAGATATCTAGTTCATCGGACTAAAACAAAAAAAAAACTCTCCTGAGCATCACGATTTGCTCAGAACCTGAACGCTTCGTCGAGGATGTAGGGTAACCTCATTCGCACAAAACTCACCACAAGAAAGCGACCACGGCAAGACCTACCACAAGCAATAACAACAAAAGGCAAAAAAAAAGATAGCACTTCTCAATCATGATTATAGTGTATAGGAACAGCCCGATGCGGGGGTCGAACCCGCAACCTTGAGATTTGTGGTTTTCAGAGTTGTGAACTCGTAAGAGTCTCACGCTCTACCGATTGAGCTAACCGGGCGTGCTTCGCCCGGGTTTGTGACCCGTGTGCGTTGGGGCAGCGAGCCGAAATGCTAGTATATGAGGGATTTGGGGGATTCTGAGCCGTCAGGGCTTCGACCTTGCCTGTGAATTCATTGGGGGGATTTGGGGGAGAAGTCGAGGTTGTGCATTGCAGCTCCAACTGGTGGTGGGAGAGTCTTTCACGCTTACACAGGCAAACAGGGCGTTTCCAAGTGAGATGGGTTGATTTCTCCGTGTTCACGAATTGTTCTATTAAAATAACGACACAGTATCATTACCAAGTCCTCGCAATTGCCAAAATACAATCAAGAGCATTTCCGGGATACGAATCAAGTTCGGCCATCTTCTCACCGGCCACTTGCACACCACTTCGCCACCTCGTGGGGTTCCGTCAAAACCCACGATAAGCTCTTATCGTCACGTGCGCGCCCCATTCGCTTCCCATAGGGTTTCTCACCCCACACATCTCATTGGGAAAATTTCGCCAGAAAAGCTCTTGTTCACGACGGCATCTCGAGACTCGGCACGGATTTCTTAAACGAAGTAACGCCACACACACAACAGACACAATGGCCAAACTCTCGTAAGTCCCCCCTTGACTGCTTCACAGATCGGAATCTTCCCAACGAGGACAACATCTTCTGCCCGTTTCTGTGCCGGGACCGTTTCCCTCCGACTTGCGATTTTTTCGAATATTCTCGCCTGGGGGGTTATGGTTTGGTGGGGGGAAGAGAGAGAGAGGAAATTCGACGACGTACGAAATGTTTCGAAATATGCCACACCGCTCGCGACGACTGGCTCTGTCGACACCGGCGCTCCTACGAAATAGCCAATTTATGAATTGCGCTTTGGACGACCTCAGTACTCGGCTCCCGACACCGATGGCACTCCCGACGTCCCGACACAGATCTGGCAGAAGACCGCGACACCTCAATGAAGCACGCATCAACCACCCGAACCGAAGGCTGACTCTGTATCGAACAGGCGTGGTGCCCCCGGTGGCAAGCTTAAGATGACCCTGGGTCTCCCTGTGTACGTGATCTCGCCCTCGACACCCACAAACTTTCGTTCTCTCGAAACCGAAACCGACTAACTGGTCCTGCAGCGGTGCCGTCATGAACTGCGCCGACAACTCGGGTGCCCGCAACCTCTACATCATCGCCGTCAAGGGTTTCGGTGCTCGCCTGAACCGATTGCCCGCCGGTGGTGTCGGCGACATGGTCATGGCCACGGTTAAGAAGGGAAAGCCCGAACTCCGAAAGAAGGTCCACCCCGCCGTCATCGTCCGCCAGTCCAAGCCCTGGAAGCGATTCGACGGTGTTTTCCTGTACTTTGAGGATAACGCTGGTGTTGTATGTGAAGCCTTGTTTTTATTTGGGAGTGGCAGGGATGGCTGCTTGCGTATGCATACAGAGACTGACCGCATTATAGATTGTCAACCCCAAGGGTGAGATGAAGGGCTCTGCCATCACCGGACCCGTCGGCAAGGAGGCCGCTGAGCTGTGGCCTGTAAGTTCACCCTTCTCAAAAACACAATCCCCAAAGTACACGACAACTAACTCCCCCCCCCC
>JAMQMW010001019.1:33671-50125 GCA_024115155.1 Thelonectria blattea
TCGGCAACGCCTAACAGGCATGGACTATGATGGCCCTTTTTCGTCTTGCAGCGTTCATTTACCCCAAGAATCGTCCGGAGACAAAAGACTCGGGAATCTCGCCCAGCCCACTTCCGTCGAGCAGCACAAAACGCACCGCAAGGGGAAGACCTTCGGAAGAAGACTCGTAGGAGGAGGGAGTGGCTGAGGGGACGAAGCTGCGGTTGCTCGAGGCAAGGAAGCGGTGAGGAGAGGGGAGAAGGAGAATGGTGGTGACCTACATGTGGTGAGCGTAATGGACTGATGTCGCTAGGCTTCATCGTCGTGCTCGTAGCTGCACTCGCAGCGCCATCACGGCTCGTTCGTTTGAGGCAGTGAGGAATTAATTGGTGGTTGGGTTCGCGAGGAAAATTTTAGCGTGGAGCGAGAAGACATAGGCGGGACAGTGCGCAGTTTCGTCGCTAGTTCGCACGCACAGTGCAACTAGTTCCAGTTCTCCCGCGTCTAAGTCAGGAACCTATCCGTACGGAGTGCGAATACATACCCACGGATAGTATCCGCAGAGTTATATAACCCAACCTCTCAATCTACATCAACCGAAACCCCCTTCCCTCGTCCTCCCCCTACACCCTCTCGTGAACCGACGCCTCAGTCTCCTCGTTATCCCCCGCCAGCTCCCTGGCCTTGAGAGCACCCGCAGACATCTCGAGCCCCAACCCGACGTCCCGGCGGGCCTGCTCCAGCATGGCGGCGTCCTCCTCGCCCGTGTTGCTCCCGAAGACGCGGTCCATCTCCTCGAGCGTGGCGCCCTTGGTCTCGGGCAGGAAGAAGTAGATCCACACGATGCTGGCGGCCAGGAAGCCCGCGAAGAAGATGTAGGTTCCCCACTTGAGCGTCGAGAACATGGACGGGACGAAGAAGGCCACGGCGAAGTTGTTGAGCTGGGGGGTTTCTGGTCAGCGTTTGTTCATTTGTTCGTTTGTTCGGCTGTTCGTTTGTTTGCTTGTTTGCTCGTCTCTCATCCGTTTGACAGTTTGACTTACCCAGTTGCTGGAAGCACCAATCGCAGAGCCCTTTGATCGAATCGATAGGGGAAAAATCTCGGCGACAAGAGTCCACGAAACCGGACCCCACGTGGCTCCAAACGCACCGACATAAAGCCAAATAAAAGCGACCGTTGTCCACGCAGCGCTCATGTGCGACGGCCAGTCCTTGTGGTAAACGGCGGCGATGATTCCCGCAAGGACCATCGTGACCCACATAACTCCCGACCCCACATAAAGCATGGGCTTTCGCCCCACTTTATCGATGATTGCCATTGCGGGCAAAGTGAAGACGAAAAACACAACTCCCGTCACGCCTGTTGCCAGCAACGCTTGCGTTCCGCCCGTTAAACCTAGGTCTTTAAAAACGTTAGAAGCGTAGTAAATAATAGAGTCAATTCCGCTCCATTGTTGCCAAAACATTATCATCCAACCAATCAAAACGCGTTTAAAGTGGGTCCAATGAGTCATGATTACGTAATACTGTGCGACCTCATTGACCCACTCATTGCCCCGCTCTTTTGCAGCAAGGTTGGGGAAACTTTTAGCAAACGACCGTTGCTCAAACAGCTGCTCGGCCTTGATCTCGAGATACTCGACCTGGACGCGCTCGTCGTCCTCGGGGAGCTTGCGGAGGTAAGCCAGGGTCTTGACGGCCTCTTGGTCGCGGCCCTTTTTGACGAGCCAGCGGGGGGAAAAGGGAAGCCACCAGATGCCAAACGCGAGGAGGACGGCGGGAATGCCCTGGATGATGGACGGGAGCTTCCAGGCGAGGTCGCTCTGGCCGTCGCCCGTGCCGCCGATGTAGTTGCTGGCGTAGCCGATCCAGAAGGAGAGCATGATGCCGAGGATGGTGCAGAGCTGGTAGAAGGAGACGAGGAAGCCGCGGAGTTCGGGGGCTGAGAGTTCGGCGTTGTAGAGGGGACTATCGGCAGAACATGTTAGGCATGTCCCAAGAAACACGACACGAAGAACAATCGACCACTTACCCAACTCCGCTGAACGTCCCGACGCCAATACCGGTGAAGAAGCGGCCGGCGAACAGCAAACTCGGGTTATGATACGTGGCGCCGCAATACAGGTAGCTTCCCAAGATGACCCAGCAGCACGCGGAGAACATGGTGTACTTTCGCGAGATGACTTCACCCAGCACGCCGGCCGACAGCGACCCGAGGATGCCGCCGAGCTGGAGGATGGACGTGAGCCAGCCGGTCGCGCTGGACGAGTTGACCACCGAGGGGAACTGGTCGATGAAGCGCGTCATGACGAGCGACTGGCCGAGGACGCCCTGCTGGTATCCATACTCGAAGCCTCCGAATCTGTTTCGATGGGTGTTAGTCTCGCGGGGTGATGGATAGACTCGAGACTTACGACGCGAAGATGGCAATGATGATGAGCTTGGGGTTGTTGGCGATGGTCTTCCATCGGTTCTTGTAGGCGAGCTTTACTCGCTCCTCGGCCGTGGACTCCATGGCGAGGTGAGGAAGCAGCGACACGGCGTTTCAAGGCGAAAAGGGAAGGGACTTGGTTCGGAAGGACCAAACCACTGCAGATACTACACTACCTGCCACACTTCTAGAGTGCAGCCTCATCCGTTATATAAAGACTGCCGCTCTTGTCAAAAAAACGCCTTCTCCTCTCCACAAATTCACAAAAACCCATCCATTCCCCCAGCTGGGTCTCCCTCCCCCGGGGGAATAGCAAGACACACGACTTACTCAATCCCAATCCGGGGACCCCAGACGGGAACCGCTCAAGCGACGAGAGGAACAAGCAAACCCCTTCACTCGAGCGGCTGCCGTGACCACATCGGGCACGCTTCATTGCCTCTTGAGGAAATGTGAAGCACCCCGTCCGTTGGGATGTTACCTGTGGCCGAAAACTGAGGATGCAACGTGGAGTCGATCCCCCCCTTGTTGGTGAGTTTTTTCGTGTGTTGCCCCAGGGGAAGAGAGAAATGCTTCGAGTTGCCCCTTCTAGGTTGCACGTGGCTGTTGGTTCGCATGGCGGGCCCTATTCCCGGTCTTTGACCGCCTGCTCGTGTGGTGGTCGATCAGTTCGTTGCATGCGGTTCGTTGATGGTGAAGCAGCGCGGCGTGGTTCTCTTTGGAAGAAGATCGGCCTTCAATTCATGGGCCGGCATGGTGGGCGGGTTTTTCGGCCCACCTCCTCTTCTCCCGTCTGCCCAACTCCCGGGATGCCATCAGTTTTCTCGCGAAGAGCCACATTTGAAGAAAAGGACCGATAGCGACGAGGTATGTAAGGGCCTGCGGGAAGGGCTTTGTTTGGGGAGGGCCTGATTGGAGATGACTTAAACACGGCTACTTCGCGGAGATGGCTTCGCATCGATCTCGTCTTTTTCGCCTTTGCCTTTGCGGAGAAGACACGATCCGCTAGTGTCTCCCTTTGCACAGAGACATTTATTTAGGACCCTTTACTAATGACCGCAACCCGAACCCGAGGCGACTCGTCTTGACATTGTTGCATCGTCGCCTCACGGACCCAGTCTAGGCAGACGTTTTAAGACTTGAGCCGGGACCATAAAGTACGACGCTGCGACGACGATGTGATCAAGTGACAGTCAAGATTCTCCAGCGGGTCCAAAGATACGACGAAGGGGACGAGGAGGTGAGGGAAGAGTACGAAAAACGCTGAACAGGCCGTCTCTCGACGCCCGCTGCTCTGTCCCAAGAACACGCCGAAGCGGCAGAACAGTGGAGTCGCGGAGACATCAAAACAGCTTATCCAACGTATGCGCATGGTGTGACGGCCTGGAGACGGAAGATATGCGAGGGCGGGATCTCGCTGGGGGACATGAGACCACCATGGGGTTACCCATCAACCGCCGTGCCACGGATGACATGCGCATCGCCTTCTTGTTTGACTTTTCCATTCAGCCGCGGAATGTTTCCTCGTAGGGCAAAACGTCCCTCCTTCGAGGGCTTGATCCGGTTAGAAGCCGTATGCGGCTCGCTCGTCTGGCCCCGAAAGCCAAGAGATTCGAAGAACGGCATTACGAATGGGCCAAGGTAGCCCTGGGCCCTGGTCTTTGATCGCGCACGTTGCCGTCAACGACTGACGCTTCACTGCCGAACCAGCCAGGCGCAGAAGGATCGCCGGAAGCCCGTCGAAGAGACTGGCTGTTCGCGTCTATCGGACTCCCCTCGCAAGTTAGAGAGGAAAGCCCAAACATTCAATCCACCTTCACTTCACCGAGAGGAGCCACCCAGCAAAGCATACGGGGTTTCTCACATGCAGGGCTGCAGCCCCCTCGAGCCCCCAACCCATGTATTACAACGTGGTATCCCGGTTCCAGTGTGCAACAAAGTTACCAAATCAATCGCCACGACAGCCGCACAAACCACATCGAGGTAAAGGAATTTCTGCTCGTCATGAGCCGCATGGTCAGGCTGCGAGACGCGAGAACCGTTCGCCAGAGCCGTTGGATCACGTTGGGGTCGATGGCATGAACATGTTGCTTCGTCTCCTGGTCGTCTCCGCTCGAATGCTTCTCGAACATGGACGTGGGTTCTTCAACGTTTCCTACAAGGTCGGGTCTGTTAATGAAGGCCTAAAACTGCCTATTTCAGTCACGTCAAACTAGACGCCAGTCCTCGGCTCGTCTTTGTGTTGCTGTCTGTGTTGTGGTGTTGGCTCTACAAGGGATCATGGCCATACTTGGAAGTCCTAACCCGTCGAACATGCACGGTTCACGAATACAAGATCAAGTCATGACGAATTCAGATATATTCCTCCCCCTTCTCCAGACAGCTATCAAGTAAATGTTCCAGATCCCCAAGGTAGCCGACCTGTACAGACTCAATCTCTGGCACCCTACTGGTTAGGGTTGTTATTATTGCCAATCTTGTTGGGCGAGCTGCGAAGAGAGCCCGAGATCTTGTTGAGCGTGGCCACCGAAGTGAGCCAGTTTGTGACCGAAGGGACACCGCCGATGCTCTCGACAGACATGGCGTAGAGTGCGAGGCCAGCAATATGCGGAGAGGCCATCGAGGTGCCGCTCAAGACGGCAGTGGCAGTGTCGCTGGTGTACCACGCAGACAAAATGGAAGAGCCTGGCCCAAAGATGTCCAGACCGGTGCCGTAGTTGGAGTACGAGGCAATGGCCCAGTTGCTCGAGATGGCTCCCACGGTAACGGCGCTTTGGGCCGACGCGGGAGACACATTGTTGGAGTCTTGGGCGTCGTTGCCGGCGGCGACGACGGAGAGAACGCCAGAAGAGGAGGCAGAGTTGACGGCGTTGTTAAAGGCCGTCGACGCTCCTCCTCCCAGTGACATGTTGACGACGGCCTTCTTGGTGCGGTTCTTGCCCATGATGTCGTTGGCAGCCCAGTTGAAGCCGGCGAGGATGATCGACGTGCTGGATTGGTCGCCCTGGAAGACCTTGACGGCAAGAACCTTGGCCTTTTTGGCAACGCCGTACGTCTTGCCAGCAATGATGCCAGCAACGTGGGTTCCGTGGCCGTTGGTGTCGGCATTATCGTCGGTGAAAGCAGACCAAGCCAACGAGGCTCGGCCGGCGAACTGACTGTGGCTAGTACGGACGCCAGTGTCGACAACGTATGCGTAGGTATCGGCCCCAGCCTCGGTATCGTATATGTACGAGGTAGAGCCGCTCTTCCTGTGGGAAACGGTTCCAAGACCCCAAGGAGCCCCAGACTGCGTTTCCAGAGAGCTCTTGGCGATGTAAGCCAACTGGTTTTCATCAGTGACATACTGAAGCTCCCAGACCCGATCCTGTTCCACGAGTTTGACCTGAGAGAATGTCAACACCTATTTCCAGCCCAACTCAGCTGCACTCACGTCGGGGTGATCCTTGATCTCCGCAACCGTATCCGCGTCGAAGCATCCAGCGTAACCCCTGAATCCGTATTTCCCCTTGTAGGTCATCTCCACGCCGCTGACGCTCAAGTCACGCTTTCCGATGCTGCGCTTGCGAATACCCTTAACCCAACTTAAGTGGCTCGTCATGTCCAGGTTGGCTTTGAGCATGATGATGTAGCGGTCTTCGATAACTTTGCCCACCGCGACCTTGGCTGGGGAACCAACGGCGAGCCCAAGTAGGGCTGCTGCTGCAAGGGCGATGTTCGAGAGCCTGACCATATTGATTCAAGTGAGGGGTGGTTGGACGTAGATGTCAAGCAGCGCTACCGGTGCCGGTAAATCTTGACGACATGGCCAAGTGAGGGTCTTATATTCGTTTTCCGTTGAGATATTCGTCATCACTAAGTGCTGGTCGGACGTTGAATGCCCATAGCGATTCCATTTCCTGGAAATTCCCGTCGATTTTCGGAATTTGGTCTGGAAATTTGTCACATACCTGAAGCTGTCACCAACTGCCTCATCTGGTCAATACGAGCCATCCGGCGCCTCAATAGTACTAAGCTTCGCAAGATGAAAGGCATAGTGATGACGCGATGAAAAGGCCCCTCGTAGTTCTATCGTAGTGAAGTCGTACAGAAGCTATCGACGAATGCCAGATGCCATGTGCGCCGTGCAAAGCGGTGGAAGCGGGACCGAGATCGATCGAGGAGCAGTGCAACAGGGTTTAAACCGGCGCTATAGAACAGAAAGGTCTATCTGAAGAGTGGTCGAGGCGGTTGAATTCAGTATTATACGAGAAGGGGCTTTGGCACGCGCCGAAGAACCTCTGTGGCCGACCGCACTAACGCCTCCTCGAAGCCGTCGGTACGACGGTAATGAAGGCGGAGCATGACCATGAAGAGCGAATCCGGGGGCTGTTATCGATATAACGCCAGGTTGCGACCCTGTGCCATGAGCAAGGTCCAGCCAGGGCAACATCCCTATCCATAAGCTTCAGGAAGGATCACTAGAGAATACCAGAAAGTCAGCGCTGAGACATCTGGAATATGGCATCAACAGGAAACAGAGCCCAGGTGTTGGGTATAATACCTTGGGCTCGGAGAGTCTGTCCGTACTGAGGTTGAGTGAGATCCACCCTCTACCACCGTTTCGTACCCAAGAACTGTACATGGAGAGGACAGGGCATGTCGATTTGAAACGGGGTAAGTCGATCTGGAAGCTCCCGTGATTAAGGAGGTTGGTGATGTTGAAAGGTGACCGGGAGGTGGAGATACGGGTGTAATGACTTTTGTAACCCCGCTCTCCGTCAACGACCCCTCGGGGCAAGAGCGATCGGGCACACATCCCTCCTCCTTCTTCGAATTTACTGCCCTCGACCTTGCATGTGCCTCTGTCGGTCCTTCCTTCCCCCTCCTACCAACCGGCAACTCCCTCTTTCTCAGGTCAAGTTCCATTCAACCCTTCAAGGTCCTCCCCAACTTCAACTTTCTCCTCGCCTCATGCTATCTACCTCGAATTCTCCCCCGGGACGAGCCGGACTCGGTCGGTCGGTCGGTGCCTTGCACAGCCTTCACGAAGACTCTTTGGCTTAGAACTCGATATTGGCCGTGGGATCTACCCAGTTGATTCCTGGTGCTGTGGTAGCTCCGCACCACCCGCCTGTCTCTGGACATGCACTCAACTCAAAGCAGTCGCCATATTTGCTGTCAGGCTTCCATTCGACGATGAAATGCCCATCGATGAAGCATGTACGTTTGAAAAGACACTTTAGTTTCATACAGTCTATCAAGACTATCTATCCCAAGGAAAGTTCGCGGCACTACAAGCAACTCAGCTCAACATGCCCAAGTACTGCGCCGTGATGGAAGTATCCTTCTTCGTTCCCTTCACGCCCACTCGAACGACCTCCCCAGGCACGATGTCGATCAGGTTATCGTCAAACTTGACATCATCATCCTCGCACTCGAGCGCAACGCCCTTGACCGGCACTTCGGCGCTAATCTGCACCATCTTTCCGTCGTCAACCAACTCTATCTTGAGAGACTTTGGCTTTTGGAGGTGCAGGTACTTGAGCGGTTCCGGCCAGTTGACATAGCGCGCGAGCTGCTTCCCTTCTTGGTACAGGTAGGCAGCAACAACGGTGCGGCCTTCGAGTCCAGCCTTCTGGGTTTCCACGGGGACGTCGAGCGAAGTTATTTCCGTGGAGCGGTTGCTCTTCAGGAGGAGGCCCTCTGACACGGTCTGAGAAGACGTCTCCTTTCCGGTCTCGACATCCCAGGTCTTGACGACGCAGTCGGCCGTGATGTCATCCAATCGCAAGTTGCTGCCCCAAATCTCGATCTGCACCTTGGTGTCGATGTGGACGCGAGTGTACTTGTCCTTGGGATGCTTGTGCTCCCGGCGCGTGATGCCAATGGACACGGGGGCCATCTCTCGCTTCACGGTGAAATAGGCATGCTTCGGTCGCAGGTAGTAGTCGCAGATGGCCCACGACGTGACGGGCCAGCAGTCGTTGATCTGCCAGACCAGGGCGCCGCCGCAGTACTCCTTGCCCGGGCCCCTCCACTCGCGCTTCCAGAGCCGGTAGGCAGACGCGAGACACTCGGCCTGCATGAGCTGGGTGCAGTAGATGAAGTGCTCCAGGGGGTCGGGAGCGTACCGCATGTTCTCGACGAGGTAGAGGGCTATGCGGCGCTCGTGGCCGTCGGCCTTGTTGTGAAAGTCGATGGTTGAGGACTGGGGATAACGATCCGGGTCATCCTTGCCCAGCGGCAGAAAGGCATCGATGGTCTTGATGCTCGGGAAGGCCTCCATGCCAAACTCGGAAACGAAGCGACCGACCAGCTTGTCAAAGTTCTGGTACTTTTCCTGCGAGCCGTGCCACACATTCCACTGGTGAATATCACCCACGGTGGGATCCGTCGTCTTCTTGCCGCCCCAGGGACTGCCGTAGTGGTAGGTGACGTCGGGGATGAGCTCCTTGCACACGTCGGCGAGCACCTTTTCGTAGATGTAGCGGGCGGGGAAGTCGGTCTTGAGCCAGCTCTCAGGGTCGTTGTTATCCTGGTCCCAGGTGAGGCCGGTGCTCTCGGCCACCTGGTAGTCCTCGTTGTTGCCGGCCCAGATGGCGATACTGGGGTGGTGCCGCAGCAACTTGACGTTCACGCGGGCCTCGCGGTCGATCGACTCCAGAAGATCCGGCCAGCAGGGGTAGTTGCCGCAGCCAAACATGAAGTCCTGCCACACGAGGACGCCGAGCTCGTCGCAGGCGTCGTAAAAGGACTCGTCCTCGTAGATGCCGCCGCCCCAGACCCGGATCATGAACTGGTTGCCGTCGGCCACGAGCCGCACCCAGTCGCGGTACCGCTCCTTGGAGATGGCCGGGAGGAAGTTGTCCGCGGGGATCCAGTCGCTGCCGCCGCAAAAGATGGGGATGTTGTTGACCTCGAAGAAGAAGCTCGTGCCCGGTTGACCGTCGAGGGGCCTCTGGGCGAGTTCGAGTTTGCGGATGCCGATACGCTTGGACACGGAGTCGACTTCCTCGCCGTCTGCGAGGAGGACGGCCTTGATGGTGTACAGGGGTTGTTTTCCGTAGCGAGTAGGGTACCACAGCTCGGGTTTCTGAATGTCAAAGGTCGACTGCGCCTTGCCATTGGCGACATCTGCAGTCTGTGTCGCAACCTGCTTCCCGTCGAGGGACAGATCAAACTGAACCTTGGAAGCCGCCCCTTCTGCCGTGGCATGAGCTACAACTCGAGCGCTCTCCAGAGACTTGTCAACGGTAATCTCGGTGTAGACGTCCGAGATGCGAGACTCGTAGACCTCGAGGTTGATGGGTCTCCAGGGACCGCACGTCATGAGAGTAGGACCCCAGTCCCAGCCCTGTACAACCGTTAGCCATTTAAACCATCCATTTTTTCGTTGAGAGCTTACCCAGTGATATTGCGCCTTCCTCACCGTCAGCCTCGAGTCGTCGCCGTTCCAGAGGATGTACTTGTGGTCGGGATGCTCCTCGACCAGCTTCCAGCCCCGGAGATAGGCGCTATCAAACGTGATAACCAGCTCGTTTTGGCCTTCCCCGTCCTTCAGAAACTTGGTAACGTCCACACGCTCCGGAACAAACATGTTGTCCGACTCGAGAACGGTCTCCCCGTTCAGCACCACGGTCGCAAAGGTATCCAAGCCATCAAACGCCAAGACGGCCCTCGCGCCGGCGGGCACGGCCGGGCTGGCAAAGGTCGTCTTGTAGACCCAGGCGACTTCGCCGATCCATTGCACCTGGAGTTCGTTCTTGCCGACGAAGGGGTCGGGAATCTTGTCGTGGTGCAGCAGGTCGAGATGGACGCTGGTGGGGAATTGGGCCACGGGCAGGTAAGAAGCATCGGGGTCGGAGGCTTGCTTGAAGACCCAGTTCTTGTCGACGGCGGTGACGGAGCGAGGGGGAGACATGACGAAGAGGAAGGGAATAGGTTTATATGAGGATGAGAGGTTGTTAATTGAGGGGCTCTGCTACCTTAAGAAGTGGTGGTGGTGTATCACAGCGTCTCAGCGGCAGGCGCGATGCAGTTGGAATGAGGGCGGGGGTTGTTGCGCCTGCTGCAGTGTAATCAAAGCAGTGCGATAAGAATGATGCGCGACAACCAATTGCTCTTGTATTCCGCATCTTAACCATATCTTCTCTTGTGGTCTTTAAGTAGACACTCGTCTACCTCCACCGCCGCTTCATCGCACCGTCGATCCGACGCCAAATTGCCTAGATGTGGGACGAAACACGCTGCTTGTTGGATCCTTGCGGGCGACAATCGCGCGACCTCGGACAGACATGTCCCGCATCCGCACTCGGAGGGAGACGTTCCGTGGCCGAATGCGGTATGTTGAAGAGCCTCACATTGCGGCTATTATGCCTCCGGCTATGGTGAGAATCCGACTACTCCTCATAGAATAGTCTATCTTCAGGGTCATGCCATCATAGCACGCTCCATCACGACACCGTCTCTCAAGGCCCTCTGCCAGCATGATATATGTACGTAATTTCCGAGCCGTGAATACTATGTGCCTGAACGAACCAGCTAAACCAAGAAGCGAAGAAAAATAATGGAATAATGAAAAAGCCCAAAGTCTCGAGAATCCGCCAAACCCGCACAATCGTCATCTAGTTAACCCTCCCCCCCCAACGCCCTAGACGCTTCAAGAACGAATGCTCCCCAACGCAATAGACTATCCACAAACACTGTACAGCCAAGGCTTGCACCCAATTTGTCCACCCAGAGATCCCGTACCAGAAAAGTCCCCCTTTTAAGCCCCCGGCATAAACGAGAGGAAGAAGAAGAAAAAAAATTATAGAGCAAGAGGAGGAAGAGCCGACCATCACTAGCAACAGCTGCCACCTCGCCTCCTGTTGCTCAAGGTGAAAACCTCCTCCCATTCCCGCAGCCCCCAGTTCTGCGTGCGACTCTTCCCCTTCCGCCTCCTCCTGAGCCCGCCGAGCCCGTCGTCGACCGTGGCGCCCGTCATGGAGCTCTTGATGCTGCCGCCGTCGCTGGCCGTGTTCCACCCGCCGCTGTCGCCGTACTGAATTCCGCTCGCCGGGTCGTCCGGGTCGATCTCGCCCAGCTCGATCTTGGTGAGGATCATCCTGGCCAGCCGCCCAAAGATCTCGTCCACGCCTTCTCCGTTGAAGGCGCTCGACTCGGTCATGACGGATATGCCCGCCGTGCTCGCCCACACGCTGGCCTCGGCCCTCGTCACCTCGCGGCCCTCGGGCGCGATTGTGGCTCTCTGGTTGCCGGCCCCTATCGAGGCACCGCGGTCCCTGGTCACGCCGGTCGTGGTCGATACGGAGGTCGAATAAGAGCTCGGTCCGCCAATGGTGCCGTTCGAGGCGATGCTGTTCGGGGTCGGCGGCGGTATGCTCGTATCGATGAGCGAATCGGCCGTGAGATCGAGCTTGTTCCCGACGAGCATGATGCTAAGATTCGGAGAGGCGAGGGCTCGGGCGTCGTTGAGGAACGGTTGTAGAGAACGGAAGGAGGCGTGCGAGGTGAGGTCGTAAACGAGTATTGCGCCGGCGGCACCCCGATAGTAGGAGCGCGAGACGGATCGGAATCGTTCGGTACCGGCGGTATCCCAGAGCTGCGGGCGCGCATCAGCCATGATCCCTCCCGAACGGGCCATCGGATTCATGCGTTACCTGCAGTTTTATGCGTTTCCGCCGCGATCCGGTGCCCACCCTGATTATCTTGCTGGCGAACTCGACGCCGATGGTTTGCGACGACAGGACCCTCCACTCATTCTTGACGAACCGATGCAGCAGGCATGATCTGGGGTCGGTCAGCTCGGGACCGTTTGGGCGCGGGGTTCTCGTGCGGGTGTTTTCGACCTACTTTCCCGTTCCACTGGGGCCGAGCAAGATGATCTTGGCGAGGTAATCGTACATGCTCCCCAGCTCCTGTGCCGCGTCAGCCGTCCCGTCCGATTCGCTTGGCCTCTCCCTCTGCACTCGTACCTGATCGCGGGCCGTCCCCGAGCTGTCCTCGCTCGCTCCGGACGACCCTCTCGGTCTCGTCATTGCTGGCGTCGGGGGGAGTTCGGGGGGAGGGGATTCGTGGGGGACCAAAGGTCAACGGCGGTCGGCGAGAGGGGTTCGCAGGTCGTCGGTATTAGGATTACGGTGAGGACGTGTCGAGGAGAGCAAGAAGAATACGAGCAAGGAGCAAGATTTCAAGGGATGAGAAGGGAAGAAGAAGAAAAAAAAAAACAAAGGACTGCCTTATCGGGACATTTGCGAATTTGCGAGATGCGAATGGCACCTTTTGCGTCGGGTCTCTGATTAATTAGTGGCTGACTTATCGCCGGGAGGCCTGACGACACAAGGCGACAGGGACCCACCCCCTGTAATCGCCCGCTGTCGACCAACCAGGACGGGTCGCTGAAGCAGGATGACGTGAGGGGTGGATGACGATGGTTAAACCTGGAAAAAGATGAAGTGGTGAAGTCATATTTATGCGTCTACGAGTATCAACTCGAGCATCAATTATGATATATCGGGGAGCATCAATTATTGTATTCCATCGAGCATCAATCACGACCAGACAGTTCTGATAGACACTACAAATATCTACAGGCATTAGAAATGGCCATCAATCCAGTGACAGCCCCCGGAAATTGGTCCAGACAAAGGGCCGAGATCAAAGGCAATCGACGACCTGGGAGTCCAAATACCGATCCGACGCCAGTAGTTTCACGCCTCGCATCAAAATCACATTCGGCAATCTATTCGAACAAGACCCGGTCCTTGCCCTCATCCGCGCTCAAAACGCACGTTGCGTGATGACGACGGTCGCATAAATAGTTCGCTCCCCGATCTACACGCACGCATGGATAAGTTGGTTTGCGCTCGTCCCAGGACTTTGGAGATCGCTTTCGCGTGGGTTCGAACCAACGTGCATTAGAGAAAGAGCGATCAGCGAAGTGTATTTGGACTTCGGTTGTTTAGGAATAATAAAGTGGTTCATTCCAAGGTGAAATTGTTCGTTCGTCTCGTGTCGTGTCGTTGAGTTGGCCAGCTTACAGCGACTACCGGCTGCCGAAAACGTGCCTCGGCGATATATTCAACCAACCCCACGTTCACCTCAGCTCATTGCCTTTTATTCGCCTGCAATTAATCCATAGACTCGACTTTTCGTCTCCTCCTTTTGCATCACGCTCAATCCACGCACGTCAAAAATGAAGATTGAAGGCCGCACATTCATCATCTCGGGCGGGTGAGTCGCCACACATTCCACCTCGCCTCTCAACAATCACATGCTAACTCTCGACCAGCGCATCCGGCCTCGGAAGGGCCTGCGCCGAGGAAATCTGCCAAAACGGCGGCAATGCGGCGGTGCTGGACCTCAACGAGGAAAACGGGCAAGAAGCCGTCGCGGCGCTGGGCTCGTCGGCGCGCTTCTTCGCGTGCGACGTGCTGGACACGGAGAGCATCAAGACGGCGGTTCGGGGGGCGGTTGATTGGAGCGCCGAGGCGGGAAAGCCGCTCGGGGGCGTGATTCCGGCGGCCGGAGTGTCGACGCCGGCGACGGTGGGTGCTTTGTTTTGTTCTTATTCGGTCTCTTTGTCTAACGTGGTGGTGTAGATGCTCGATCGCAACGGAAAGGCGTTTGACCTGGACAACTTCGACTTCATCATCAACGTCAACCTCCGAGGCACCATCGACCTCGTCCGCCAAACCCTCGAACACCTCGCGCAATCACCGCCCGACGGCCCCGACGAAGAGCGCGGCGTGGTCATCATGGTGGCCTCCTCGGCGGCCTTTGATGGACAACGCGGCCAAGTCTCCTACTCTGCCAGCAAGGGCGCCGTGGCGGCCATGACGCTCCCCATGGCCCGCGACCTCGCCCGGTTCGGCGTGCGCGTCGTGACGGTTGCGCCCAGCCTGTTCGAGAGCCGCATGACGAGCGTCATGCCCGAAAAGGTGAGGAGGAGCCTCGAGGGCGCCATGGAGTTCCCCCGGCGCGCCGGTCAGCCGAGGGAGTTTGCGCAGCTGGTGAGGCAGGGCATCGAGAATGTCATGCTCAACGGCGTGGTCATTCGGTTGGACGGTGCTATGAGGATGCCGAGTAAGATGTGAAGGGGGACGAGACGTGAAGGTGAACAAAGAGGTGGACAAGATGTGGCAATGCAACGAATAGGGGGGGCCACGGGTATTTGGTGGCTGTGCCATTTTTCGCATTTATTACTCGTATCAGATTGAGGCTTCATATGATCAAAACCGTGATACCTACTTCAATCGTGCACACTTTTGCACACTGCGAAATGCTAATCCCCCGACTCCTCCGCAGTCGGAAGTAGACTTCATATACCTCGGCTAATTGGCTCCTTCAACTTTTGATTAATAAAGCAAAATCGTCATTCAAGGCGATTGGTCATGCCCAACTCTCTTCCCCCCCCTCCGCGGCCGGTTGAGAACTCATCCGCTTTTGGGGAGGAGCACTATAAACCGGCCTTCTCAGACACACAAGGTTCCATTTATCGCAAGACCCGACTCATCCCTCAACGGCTTCACGTCACTCTCATCCTACTCACACCAAGATATCCGCTCCTATCCGTCTTCTGTACTTGCACACCATGGCTCCCTTCAAAGTGGCAGTCCTCGACGACTATCAAGGTATCGCCGACGCTCACTTTGACAAATTAGACGCCGACAAGTACAAGGTCACGTCGCTGAAGGACACTCTGCTGCCGTACAACCACCCAGATACACCCCAATCCGTCAAGGATGCCCTGGTCAGCCGCCTCGAGCCCTTTGACATCATCTGTAGGTTGAAAAATCCTTCTGACCCAAATACCTGATACCAAAAGAAAACCAAAGAGTGACACTCCCCTCTCCCCTACCGTGTAACAGGCTGCATGCGCGAGCGGACTCCCTTCCCAGCATCCCTCATCGCCCGCCTCCCCTCCCTCAAGCTCTTCCTGTCCACCAGCCTGCGCAACAAGGCCCTCGACCTCAACGCCTTTCGCGCGCGAGGCATCCCCGTGGCGGGAACGGTGGACAAGAACCGCTCGACGGCCGGCACGGACAGCACGACGCAGCACTGCGTGACGCTCATCCTGGCGCTCGCCCGCGGGGTCGCGCGGGATGACGCGGCGGTCAAGGCGGGCCTGTGGCAGACGTCCTTCGCCACGGGGCTCGGCGGGAAGACCTTGGGCGTCGTCGGGCTGGGTCGCTTGGGCGCCAACGTGGCCGGCATCATGAGGAGCGCGTTTGGCATGGAGGTGGTCGCGTGGAGTCCCAACCTCACGCAGGACGCGGCCGACCAGAGGGCCCGGGAGCTCGGGTTTCCTGTTGAGGACGAGGCCGGGAGGAGGACCTTCAAGGCCGTGTCCCGGGACGAACTGTTCTCGACGGCCGATGTCGTCTCCCTGCACGTCGTGCTGTCGGATAGGTCGAGGGGCATGGTGACGAGGTCCGACCTGGAGAAGATGAAGCCTTCTTCGTTCTTCGTCAACACGTCCCGCGGGCCCCTCGTCGTCGAGAGAGATCTTCTCGACCACCTCTCGGCCGGACGCATCCGCGGAGCAGCCCTCGACGTCTTCGACCAAGAACCGCTCCCCCCCTCGAGCGAGTGGCGACGACGCGACTGGGGAAAGGACGGGTCGAGCGAGGTTCTTCTGACGCCGCACATGGGATACGTGGAAGAGGCCACGCTAGGATCGTGGTACGAACAGCAGGTCGCCAACATTGAGCGCTGGGCGGCGGGAGAGCCGTTGGAGGTTCCTCTCTAGGATGTGGCCTTCGATCCTACCGCACCTGGCATACATACCCCGGGCACCCCCTGTGACTTCCTTCGGCCAAGGTTCTTCGAGATCCTTTCCGCAAAACGGCTGCTAGGGGGGTTAGGCAGGAGTCGATACAGCAGGTAGTTTACATGGATGATGGATGGATAGAGTATGGCCTATGCACGTTGCGGACCGACCCGGGGCCTGGTGTCTGTGATTATTGAAGTGTAGTCGCGAAATGGGGAATAGCATCCGTCTCTCTAGTCCCCCTCCCCCCCCCCCCAGCTGCCGAACGAGCGGTTCATCCAGTCTCGT